>JARQOD010009755.1:0-30086 GCA_033576555.1 Oophaga sylvatica
GAAACCAGCAATCATGGGGAGGTGGATACTGGACATATATTTCTGTTCCTGGTGTCTTGTATTTGGATCTGAACATACATCAGACCTAAATCTCATGATTATAATCTACTCACATGTCTGAGGTTTTTTCTCTGTTCTCTAGGGAACACTCTGGAGGTGCCATAGAGTCTTCTTCAATGTTCATCATCCCGTCATTGGTAGTATAAACCTAAAACAAACAGAAATATAAAATAGATGTATTTTTTAGACTTTTTTCTAATTATAGGTTTTATACATTTTATTGTCCACATACTTACTTTAGAAGATGATACAACATTTGGGACTTCTGGACAGTGTTTGTCCTCACTTATGTCTGGGACTTCTGGACAGTGTTTGTCCTCACTTATGTCTGGGACTTCTGGACAGTGTTTGTCCTCACTTTTGTCTCCCTCATCAGAATCCATATGTTGGTGTTTCTTAACGCTAGCTGCAAAGTACAAAAGTTATAAAAGATTATTAGTAGAAGTCCATGGTCAGACAGTCACCAAGCTATCACTAATAATAATGGAACTAATTGTCACATAACATGAAGACAAGACACACTGCAGTGGGAATAAAGAAAGTAATTTTTCTGGTCCTTTAAGTGCTGATTCACATTTCACTTTTTTCTATTAAAGGGTATAATAGGATGTTCTGTAAATCTGTACATACCTGACAATGAGGAGGGGGATGGCTCGCTGATTTTAGCAGTGAAACACTGCTTATCACCATCAATTTTGGAAGAAGACTCTGTCTGCCTGTTTAGTAGAAGAAAGACAAGTAAATTAAAAGTAAAAACAATAGAAAAATGGAAGAACATCTGTTTGTAAGGGGCAATTGTACCAGCAAAAATAGAGTCTAACTATGATATTGGTCTTTAGTGAACTGGAAATGAATGGCTGGTCACATTTATCAGCTATTACTGCAGTAATATCACAAGCCAGACCTACAGAAATCAGCAATCATGGGAGGTGGATACTGGACATATATTTCTGTTCCTCGTGTCTTGTATTTGGATCTGAACATACATCAGACCTAAATCTCAAGATAATAATCTACTCACACGTCTGAGCTTTTTCTCTGTTCTCTGGGGAACACTCTAGAGGTGCCATAGGCTCTTCTTCCTTGTTCATCATCCCGGTTTTTTGGGTATATAGCTAAAAACAAACGGAGAAATATAAATAGATCTATTTTTAAACTTTTTTCTAATGATAGTTTTATGCATTTTATTGGCTATATACTTACTTTGGAAAACCTCTGAGAAGATGAAAGAAAATTTTGGACTTCGGGCCAGTCACTGCTCCCACTTGTGTCACCCTCATCTGAATCTATATGTTGCATGTTTTAGAGCGAGCTGAAAAATACAATTGTTATAAGAGATTCGTATAAGACCAGAGTCAGACAGCGACCGTGTTATCACTAATATAATTAGTAATTGTCACGTAAAATGAAAGACAAGACACGTAGCGGTTTTCTGCAGATGACGTGTTATTTTACTTACTGAAAAAGTAGCGGGTGTCCTCATCTGACTTTATATGGAACAAACAAGGGCTTCTGGCTTAGAAGGTTTTCAAAGTCTAAGTCACGCAGAAATTGATGACATTTGATCTCATTTGCTCCATCTGGAAAAGGAAGACAAGAAAGAAAATTGATAGTATTTTCAGAGAATCTTCTCCATATCTGTACAGGTTATGCTAATCTGAACTTAAGATGTAACAGAGCCGATATGACGGAAATGTCCTGAAAGTAGGTAGACTAGAGAACTTCTGTGCTGCCCTCATGGACACGATCATTTATCTTCTCACAAAGGCACAATAAGTCATTAATAGTGATGGGAGAACCCGAACAATAAAGTTCGTGGTCCATAACGAACCAGTAGTGTCAGTGCACGGACCCCAAACACAGACTTTTCTAGGAAGTCCATGTTACTGTTTGGATTCGGCAGACTGAACATCGGCTGTTTCTATAGACCCCATGCCATTTTTTAAAATTATTTACTTAAATAATTAAAAAATACAACATGGTGACCCCTCTATTTTTGATAACCAGCCAATAAAAAACTGACAGCTGGTGGTTGCAGCCCGCAGCAGTCAGCTTTACGTAAGCTGATTATCAAAAATAGAGGAAAACCTTGTTGTCAGCGAGAGCATGTGTAGCATGATGAGAGTACTACTATCACCAGCCGACTCCTGTGACGTGACCAGCTGTAACTTTCTTTTACAGCTTGTCACAGCTTCTGGCTAACATGCTAGAAAAATATTTAGAATTGAGAGTCCTCAGACAAGTGACGTAAACCAGAAACTATGAATATGCTTGTCTTATCTATTGCACTATTCCTGTGTCCTGTTGTGTATAAATATGTGATTCTTCAGATGTTGTATTAGTCTTTGCCTGATGAAGAGACCTGAGTAGTCTCGAAGCTTGCAATTTGCTACCATCTTTTCAGTTAGTCATTAAAAGGTATCAACCACTGAGGACTCAATTCTAAATATTTTTCTATCTACTGGCTAACACGGTACAAAGATATACATCTTTCCTGGCTAACAGGCTGTCATCTGACAACGTGGGTATTGCAGCACTCTGACCGGCAGTAATGATCTTACCACCGATCAGTCCCTGAGTGCTCCCGCGCTGTCACACAAATGACAGCTTGGGAAACAATAGATGTTCAGGCCCCCCATTCATCTGAATGTGGTCCGGTTCGGGTACCGAATCCAAACATTTTTAAATGTTCGATCAGACTTGAAAATCCACGGTTGGCTCATCACTAGTCATTAATAATACTATTATAATATTACCTGTCCAAGTCTATGTGTTGGATTTTTTCTGAGCAGCTCAGTGATGAAGTCCTGAACTTCAGATGGAATAGAGTATTTATGTAATTCCAAGGTATGTCATCTGTTATATAAGAAAGAAATATTACCGGAATTAAAACCTTTTCATTTATTTCATAAAAAATATTTTCCTTAACAGAGGTAGGAAATAAATCACATAATCAAGCAAACCAAAGATCTGAGACATCACATAGCATGCAGATTATTTTACTTACTCCAGACGATATTCCAGAAAATCTTCTGTTTGGAAGCCCCTTTAAATGGTGCAGTTCCAAAAAGAAATTCATATGAGATAATCCCTATTGCCCACCAGTCAACAGGCCTTCCATATCCTTTCTTTAAGATGACTTCCGGAGCCATGTATCTAAAGGTGCCAACAGCCTAGAAACCAACAGAAAAATGAGATAATGATCAAAAAATATAATTGTGACCAATAACGTCAGTGGGAACATTTTCTAGATAAGAAACTACAGAGAAGGAGAAATAGATGAGATTTGTGAAGTAGAAGGTCCTGTAAGTAAAGCAGACCTTATTATCAAGGAACTCGCTGGTGATGTCCTCAATTGGAGGCTTGTAGGTGTCTGATGTTGGTCTCATGAGGCCGAGTTTGAAATTCCAAAATCAGTGACTTTAATATGTCCTGTTGATGTTATCAGGAGGCTGTGAAGAAAAGATGAAGTCAACTCCAAGTAATAACCCATAGACTATAAAACAAACTTTAACCTTCTTCCCCTCAATTATATTACAGCGGTCACTTACTTCTCGGGCTTCAGGTCTTGGTGCACCACACCATAGCTATGCAGGTATTCCACAGCAAGAACTGTTTCGGCAATGTACATACGGGCCAGGATGACAGGTAAAGGACGCATGACCTTAAAAGCTTGCCACAGTCTCCTCCTACAGTAGAAAGCAAATATGACAGGTGAGGGTTTGTTACAATGTAAATTATACATGTTGAGGGTGAATGAGAAATAACAGACATTGGGGCAGGATCTGATACATAGAGATATACAGTATACTGCAGAGTGACCCTATACAAAGGTGCTAGGACTCAGCAGACGATGCAATGGATGTGTCCTACTGGTACATACTCCATGACCATACACAGATGAAGGTTAGTAGGAAAGGAGCAGAACATGGAGGCCACAAAGGGACAATCAGCGAAGATTGAGATGTCCCTCTCCAGAAAGGCTTGTTCAAGTCTCCTTGGCTCTTTCAGGTTTTTTTTGTCTATTTTCTTCATAGCATATACTTGGTTTGTGTCCTTATGGCGCACTAGGTGGACGGCTCTGGAGAAGAGAAAAATCCATGATTTATTATGAATTCTTACTAACCATGTGTCTAAGACCTCATCAAGTGATCTCCTGTACTAATGATTAATACTAGCTGTGGGGCCATCACTAAATCCATGTCTAGTATTCCATATAATAGACTCCATAAATGATCACCAGTGGGGGTCCTCTTCCCTATCACATCCTATCTGACCTGAATAGTGACAGATGTGGACAGTGATGTGGACTCATATAATTTGTCTATGGAACATTGCAGGGGCAGGACACACAGACACAGGTATCGTTATAAGGAGCCCTGGGAAATAAATATTATACCAAAGTAAAGCTCACCCATAGCCTCCAGAGCTGATCAGTTTGATCGGCTTATAGTCGCTCTTACAAGGTAACCTCCACGGGTTATATGATCCGATCGAAGCCTAAAAAAGAATAAGAAATAACAATAAGACACAAAAGCTGGAGAAACATATAAGCTCCAGATGCGGGAGGGTCTCACTTCTACTTTATGTCCCCGCTGATTACACTGGACGTGATACATGTCAGACCCTCCACAGACACTATAGGGGATATCCCCAATACACATATATCATTGCACTGCAGGGGAGGATAGGGGACATCACACAGAGGAGGCAGAATAATAACACCATCATCACACATAATAGGTCTGATCTACATGAAGAACAGCGATATCCCATTATCATATGGGGTATAATATGGGATGTGTAATTCACACCCGTCATCTGATGATGCACAGACGTCCCTCTGATACTTACACTGGCAGATTCCTGGATGATCTCTGGTGTCTCACATATTCCTCCATCAGTATTCGCTGGCACAGTTATTCCTAAAGTAATGATGAAATAATGAAGAGACATCATGTGTTGGTCTATATCAGCACTTATTATATAACACATCCATGTAATGACGGAAATGACGAGACCCCTGTACATGGAGTAATACGAGGTGTATGGATATTCTGCACACACTGTATATAATTATGACATATCTATATATAATGTACCATAAATGTGTGATTGCTCAGGAATCTGATCGGGTCACAACAATGACATAATTGGGCTCTGAGAAGAGCCCAGAGGAGAGAAGCCGAATTACATGAGCCCCCTCCATTATAGCCTATAGGAGGTCCAAGAGCTGTCACCGGCCTCATACAGAGGATGAGGAGTAAATCTCTATAACTTGATATTGAATGTGAAATATTAGATGATCAGCTTACCTTCCGTCAGATCAGGGTTTAGCCCCGGCTGACGGGTATCAGGGTCAGCAATATGGAGGTTTTGTGTCTCTTCGGAGTCATCTTCTGATGTTTCCTGATGGATATAATATATACAATTAATATAACATTTCACAAACACTAAATTACCGTATATATATCAGGCAGGAAGGAGTAATACTGGATTGACATGATAATTTCAGTAAAGGACGGACTATACACGTCCGTTCCCTACAATAAATCCACATTAATATATAAGGGACTTGTATATACAACTGTTCTCTAATAGCGTCTATCAACACTGCAGCATTTACAAGAAGGAAGATTGTGATAATTATGTGAGACAGAGGTGGAAATACAAACTCCGCACCTCTGAGTACAGACTGTCATCACAGATGATGGAGCCGCAGAGACAGGCTGCCATAAAATATCCTGTGTCTGCCACAGAGAGGCCACTAACATCATAAATCTGACCTTCTGCTATATGACTGGTAATCTGGAGAAGATAAGAAAAGGACATGAGATATAGATGATGACAGATCCTTACCAGACGCTCCGGTGAGTAGCCGGATTCAGTATGTCCAGGACGTTTTGGGCCAGTTGTTTAATAAAGGCCAATTCTCCACTGCGGGATTTTTCTTCGGCCTATAGAGATGAGAAAAAACAAGAAAGGAAAATCATGAGAGAAAGAGCAGAATTCAGGGGGCCATTTATGTCACCACGTTACCCCTGCTATCGGCGCTACAAGTACACTACAAGTACACTGTCGCCTGTAAACCTTTATATCTCCTCGTTCTCCCTCCATATCTAGTGTATGGAAATAACACACATGGCTGACTGGGACATGTGGAAAATGGCCATATCAGCCTTCATCAATTTTACAAGTCAAAATTTGTGGTGACTGCAACATATATATATACGCAGTATAGCTAATAGGCCTAGACCAGGAGAAAACCAACGCCTAATTACCCCATATTAATACTCTTATCTTCCTGCTAGTTATATTGGGATGTAGCCGGGCGGACATACTGCCTGTGCAGCCGGTGCAGCTGCTCAGGGGCCCAGAAGGGCAGGGGAGGGGGGTCCCATCATCGGAAAGTTCATTATTAGGTCTCCTGTTTTTAATCGGTATGCGTACTTTGGCCAGCAGGTAGCAGCATAGCCTAACTGCAGCACAACAGGAATTAGGGCCTCTCTCTATCAGCTGAGGCTGTGGGAACAGGAGAGAGGGATGGCGGACTAAGCGTCTGCAGAGCCAGAAAGGACAAGCAGCTCACACTGCTGTCCTCTCCATTTTGTGTATAGCAACAAGAAGAGCGTGATAAAACAACCACCACAGTATAGACCCTTTAAACTAGATTTTTATTTAATTAGTTAAAAAAACATACATAGTTAGATTAGGGAATAACACAGAGGCTACTGAGCGTTGATGTAGGACATACTGACCAAATACTGAACGTGGCCCTAGGCTGAGCTTCTAGGAGACCGAGACTTTCACTACATACTACAATACTATAATACGTAGTATAAGCGATGAAGCGATCACAGATTTACATTCTCTCAGGGTATGTGCGATTAGTAAACGCTGTGGGTTGGACGCTGTGTACTTGTGCAGCGTCCAACCGGCAGGGTCCAGATGTTATAGCATAGTGGATGGGATTTTAAGAAATCACTGACATCGGCATTCAACTTGAACGGGCCAGAAGCGCGTCAGAAGACCTGTCCATAAGAGCTCCTGTCATGTGATTGTGCAGTGCTGATGGGTCGTCATGACAGCCGGGGGTCTGAAAAGACCCCTGTGCTTATCATTACAGATCTCCTATGAACGCCGGACCGTGGCTGAAGCCCTGCTATGTGAAACACAAGCGATTCGAAGATCACAGCTTCAAGTCTCCTAAGGGGACTATTGAAGCAAGTAAAAAGGAGAGAAAAATGTTTTAATAAATAAAACAAAAAATTCAAATCACCCCCTTCAAACTGAAATAGTACTAATAATAAAAAAATACACATATTTAGTATTGACGCGTTCAGATATGTCCAATCTATTAAAATAGTAAATTAATCCAATCGGTAAAAAATCAAAAAGTCAGAATTACTTTCTTTTGATCACCGCAACATTGCAATAAAATGCAAAAACAGGCAATCAAAACAATGTATCTACCCCAAAATGGTATCAATAAAAACAACAGCTCAGTGCACAAAACAAAAGCCTTCACCCAGATCCCAAAGAATGGAGATACTACGGGTCTCATAAAGTGGAGCCATATTTTCTTTCTTTCAAACTTTATTTTTTTTCACCATTTAAATAAGTGTAAGATGGCCGCCGGACAAGTCCTTGAGAGGAGATAGGTGTCATCACGGTTCTTAGCTGCGGTGATGTGAACTCGGAAGCATGCTCCAGCAATTATAGTGCTGAGAGAGTTATTTGGCCATTCCAGGGTCGTGTTTTACGAGCAGTCATAAGAGATGGGTGGGAATGACCGCTCACATATCCCCACCCCAGTGGTGCGGTTTAGCTTATAAAATGGAGGCCAGTTGCCTCATTCAGTGTCTGTGGCTGGAGGTGTGGAGACCTCCATATGTGTGTTGCAGAATACACAGACCTGAGCGGACGGACATGCCGTACTAGATGGACTGGTTATTTTTCTGTTTGTTGCTTTGTGCCGAAAAAAACTGTTCATTTGTTTTTCTGTCCAGAGCAGTTTATGCCGTTTTAACAAACGTGCTCGGACATTTCATCAATATTGCTTCCGGTGCCTACTTCAACCGCAACCGAGTACGGACCCCTACATAAGAAAGAACCTTTACATGTTTGGTATCTGCGAACTCGTAATGACCTGTACAATCAACTTGGCAGGTCAGTGTTAGGATTTAGTGAACATGGTAAAAAAAATAAACCCCCAAAATAATTGCAGAAATGCACTTTTTTATATAATTTCACCATAATTGAAATTTTCCAGTACACTATATGGTAAAATCAGTGGTGTCATTCAAAAGTACAACTTGTTTCGCAAAAGACAAGCCCGCACACGGCCATATTGACGGGACAATAAAAGTTATGGCTAAGGGATGAAGTGGAGAGAAAAACGAAACCGCAGAATCGGAAATTTGCAAGGTCATAAAAGGGTTAAATGGATAACCAATTCAATCCCCCCATGCGTCCACAACCTTCTCACGCCTACTTCTGTTAACCCTTTAGATCTCACCCTCTCCCTTGTCATGTAGCCTGTATGCCCTATTTCGGCTCCCCCGGATATTCTTATTTGGGTATTTGGTTCAGGGTTAACTTAACCTTGATTCCATTATTATTAATTTTCTGTGATTTGTGCAGATTATCTGCTACATACCTGTTGTACCAATGTCCAGATGTTCTTCTGTAAATGCTCAAGGTATTCTTGGCTTATTCGACCTTGGTGGTATTTGGTCAGGCAGTCTCTCACTAACTCCATTACCAGCCGGTAAGTGAAGCTGAGGACGCCATCGGGTATTGGTAGCACAATATCAGGGGCATAGGTGGTCAGAATCCCCTGGAGTAGTGCTAACACCTGAAGTTTGTCTGGAGAAATTCCAGACATTTCAAGTAAATCAAATCGCAAATAGTATATGACTCGCTATACAGCTTATCACAAACAGCAATGACAACAGGTTGTCAAAGTGAGGATGGGAGTGTAAACACTTGTGTAAGTAGTGATGATTAATTGTGATGTCATAATGGAATCTTGTGTTCTGATTCTACAGGGGCCTGTTACCTTATAAGGAAGTTGGCTAGCAACCCTTAAGGAGGCAACAATATAGGGTCAGCTTCAGTACCAGATGCAGGCAAGGAGATGGCAATGGGTGCTTTACTTTTCTGATCAGTTAGGGTATTTTCATGTTGTAAGAAATTATTTATATTTGTTATACAGAATACAAATTATCACAATTTGTGTCAATAATAAATTCAGATTCCAGTGATAAAAGAAGTGCAGTATATTTACTGTGGGAATAGGGTCAGACTGCGACTGCGTCCATCCCTGGCATATGAAGCACACAGACCCACGCTGCTTTCCCACACCCACTTCCAAAGATGAAGGGCTCTCTATTACAAAGATGACCCTGCCTACCAATGGAGAAAATCAAAATTTATTACTATTAATAATGCAAATGTTTGAGCGTTCCCACTAAGGTCTCTTTATAATATTAATACTACCCCCCTGGGCCTCCTTATTACAGTAATAGTACCACTCTGGGTTTCCTCTAAAGGGAATCTGTCAGGAGGATCTTTTCTCCTAAACCATCTTTATGGGCATTGTAGGGATCACTCAGGTAGTGCTTGAGATCGGCATTAGGTCGTGTTCACACAGGCAACAATTTAATTTAAAACGTTAAAGGTGTATTAGCTCCATAATCCCTGGTGAACACAAAACAGCCGTGCTCCGACACTAAGGTAAAAACAGCAGGAAAATACAGAACGTAGGGCAGGTAAATACTGCAGCAGGTGTAAATCCATTATTCCGGCATGTATACGTCCAATAATCTGTCAGGTGTATGTCCAATACTCCAGCAGGTACGCGTCCAATCCTCCAACAATTACAGTTATATGAAAAAGTTTGGGCACCCCTATTAATCTTAATCTTAATGTTTGATAAAAATTGGTGTTTTTGCAACAGCTATTTCAGTTTGATATATCTAATAACTATTGGACACAGTAATGTTTCTGCCTTGAAATGAGGTTTATTGTACTAGCAGAACATGTGCAATCTGCATTCAAACAAAATTTGACAGGTGCATAAGTATGGCCACCCTTATCATTTTCTTGTTTTAAATACTCCTATCTACTTTTTACTGACTTACTAAAGCCCTTTTTTTGGTTTTGTAACCTCATTGAGCTTTGAACTTCATAGCCAGGTGTATGCAATCATGAGAAAAGCTACTTAAAGTGGCCACTTGCAAGTTGTTCTCCTGTTTGAATCTCCTCTGAAGAGTGGCATCATGGGCTCCTCAAAACAACTATCAAATGATCTGAAAACAAAGATTATTCAACATAGTTGTTCAGGGAAGGATACAAAAAGCTGTCTCAGAGATTTAACCTGTCAGTTTCCACTGTGAGGAACATAGTAAGGAAATGGAAGAACACAGGGACAGTTCTTGTTAAGGCCAGAAGTGGCAGGCCAAGAAAAACATCAGAAAGGCAGAGAAGAAGAATGGTGAGATCAGTCAAGGACAATCCTCAGACCACCTCCAGAGAGCTGCAGTATCAACTTGCTGCAGATGGTGTCACTGTGCATCGGTCAACTATACAACGCACTTTGCACAAGGAGAAGCTGTATGGGAGAGTGATGCGAAAAAAGCCGTTTCTGCAAGCACACCACAAACAGAGTCGGCTGAGGTATGCAAAAGCACATTTGGAGAAGCCAATTTCTTTTTGGAAGAAGGTCCTGTGGACTGATGAAACCAAGATTGAGTTGTTTGGTCATACAAAAAGGCGTTATGCATGGCGTCAAAAAAACACAGCATTCCAAGAAAAACACTTGCTACCCACAGTAAAATTTGGTGGAGGTTCCATCATGCTTTGGGGCTGTGTGACCAATGCCGGCACCGGGAATCTTGTTAAAGTTGAGGGACGCATGGATTCCACTCAGTATCAGCCGATTCTTGACAATAATGTTCAAGAATCAGTGACAAAGTTGAAGTTACGCAGGGGATGGATCTTTCAGCAAGACAATGATCCAAAACACCGCTCCAAATCTACTCAGGCATTCATGCAGAGGAACAATTTCAATGTTCTGGAATGGCCATCCCAGTCCCCAGACCTGAATATCATTGAACATCTGTGGGATCATTTGAAGAGGGCTGTCCATGCTCGCGACCATCAAACTTAACTGAACTGGAATTGTTTTATAAAGAGGAATGGTCAAAAATACCTTCATCCAGGATCCAGGAACTCATTAAAAGCTACAGGAAGCGACTAGAGGCTGTTTATTTTGCAAAAGGAGGATCTACTAAATATTAATGTCACTTTTCTGGTGAGGTGCCCATACTTATGCACCTGTCAAATTTTGTTTGGATGCAGATTGCACATTTTCTGTTAGTACAATAAACCTCATTTCAAGGCAGAAACATTACTGTGTCCAATAGTTATTAGATATATCAAACTGAAATAGCTGTTGTAAAAACACCAATTTTTATAAAACATTAAGCTTAAGATTAATAGGGTGGCCCAAACTTTTTCATATAACTGTATACATCCATTACTCCAGCAGGCATATATCCGATATTCTGGCAACTATACACCCAATACAGCGGCAGGTATATGTCCAATACTTTGACAAGTATACATCAAAATACATCAAATACTCCGGCAGGTATATATCCAATACTCCGGCAACTATACACCCAATACAACGGCAGATATATGTCCAATACTTCGGCAAGTAAACATCCAATACACCGGCAGGCATACGTCCAATTCTTCGACAGGTATATGCCCAATGCTACGGCAGATGCATGTCCAATACTCCGGCAGGTATACATCCAATACTTCGGCAGGTATACATCCAATACTCCGGCAGGTATACATCCAATACTCCGGCAGGTATATGTCCAATTCTCCAGCAAGTAAACATCCAATACATCGACAGGTGTATGTCCAATACTCCAGTAATTATACATCCAGTGCTCCGGTTGGTATACAACCAATACTCCACCAGGTATATGTTAAATACATCTGCAGTTATACGTTTAATACTCTGGCAAGTATACACAAAATACTCTGGTAAATATATGTGTGTAGCCCTGGTATTTAAGGTACACAATACCAGGAGGATGAGTGGAGAGGTAAAGGTTAAGGGCTCCTCATGACATCACATACACTTAGACACACCCACAGGGAGTGTTCAGATTGGGTAGTGATTCAGCAGTCTAGTCTAGCCTGGACCTGTGAGGAGGAGGAGCAGAGTCTAGCTCGGGTGGCTCAGTACTGAGTCATCCCACCTGTGTGCAGTTCAGAGAAGTGGGGGCCAGTAAAGGGGAGCCAGATCACCTCAGCCTGGTCAGAGCTGTGCCCCACTGGCAGACGGACTGAGATAGCTATTGAGAGTGTGAGCAAGTCGAAAGGCATAGTGGAAGGAAATCAGAAGTGCTTTAGGATTAAAGTATCCTGCACATTGTCACCGGTCACTGGAGACCGAAGCATCACTATAGCTTCCCGCATAGTGGTAAAAGAACCAGAGGCTTACTGGACCTTAGGTAACAGAAAGCAGCCCTTGAAGTGTCAGTACGTAACAGGGGTCAGGTGGAATAGGAACTTTGAGCTAGGCCAAGCATAGAAGAACCTAGTTTCATCACTGGAAGGCTCCACCACAAAACTGACCGGGCAGTACAGCTTTGAAATAGCTGAAGTTTCAGGAGTGAACTACGCTTTATGCTGGTTGGACTCATCATCATTGGAAAGTAAAGGAGGCCCCTGCCTTGCTCAGCCGTTGCCTCAAAACTCATCCTCCATCAACCCCATCAGCCTCCCTGGGACCTGCCTTACCATCTTACAAGTAAAAGGTATGGAAAGACGCTGACGGTGTGAGACTGAGTTATTTAATTGCATGCCTGCACAACCCTACCATAACTACTGACCTGAGGGAAGAGTCCCACCTGTAGGGGACCCGACATCTAGCTGCCTCACCATCCCCTCAGAGATCTACAGCAGCGCTGGTACAAATTACCAGAGACTACAGGTGGCGTCACGAACTGTATATAAATCTATCCCCTGTAAATATTCCCCCCAACATACGCCAGACCGCCAGGGCCACAGACCGAGCCACCGCTACCTGTGACAAACCCCATAGACTTCCATGGGCTCGGCTCTGAGTACCCCATTGCCCTGGTAACCCACAATTGTGGTGGCGGGTTGACACAAAACTTTGGCGTCACGAACAGGATACGAAACTTGCAGCATTGCGAGCCCTGTGTGCCTGTGGAGTGTTTTGGTGAAAAAGACTGTTGCTGTTGTTTGGCGCCAAATACCGCCATATTTGCCGCCAGATTCGCGCCCTAAGGCGCTGGAGAAGAAGGTGGGCGTACCTGAAAGAGCGCGCAAAGTCTTGGACACGCCCCCGGCTCTGACTCAGCGGCAGGTCCTGCAACAGGAAGTGAACGCTCTGACATCAGAGCGCCTGCGACGAAGGTCCTGTTCCCACTGCTGTGCCTGTGAAATAGCAGCGTCTGAAACCGGTAGGCTCCGTTTAACCAAGGGGGCGCTAAGATGTCACAACAACCGGCTGACAGTGCGGCCCCGGCCGGAGGCCCCAATCCCGCACCGCCTGGTATTGTAGCGCCAGATGGGGGTGCAGGTCCAGCACCCAGTCCGGTAGTCCCGATCATGCCACTAACGCTTCCATATATGCCAGGGGCGAAATGGCTTCCCCAGTACAGCGGTGAGCCAGGCACATTAGCCGGCTTCAAGCGGAAGTTATGCAGCATCCTAGAAATGTACTCCATGCCTGAGAGACAAAAAGCTGCTGTGCTAATAGGGCAGCTAACTGGCGCTGCTGAGAGGGAAGTGGAGACTTGGGATACCGTTGATCAGGAGTCGGTACCTGCGATCTTCCTTAAGCTGCATGCCATATTTGAAGACCGCACAGAAACGGATCTCCGGATGGCCTTCTATCACTGTTCACAACAGCCAGGTGACAGCATCCGGGACTACGCTTGCCGACTACAAGGAGCCCTGAGAGCTCTTAAGCAGATTAATAATTTAAATGCTATCGATGAGAATAAAATGCTGAAAGAACAATTTATACAGGGATTGAGATCCCAAGAGGAACGCAGAACTGTAAATTGGTGGTACTTAGATCATCCGGATGCTACCTTTGATGCCCTAAAAGACATGGCAATAAAAGGGCTGCGGCCCCTGGGCAAACCTGAAGTGGCAACCCAACATCATCAGGGTGAAGTCACTCTGGAACCGGCAGTACCCCCCTTTTCCCCGCTAGTGGCAGAAACCAAAACGCAGGCGACACCCCCTAGTGAATTGGATTGTCTGCGCTTAGAGGTGCGCCAGCTGACTAAAAATCTGGCTGCTGTGATGAGTGCCCTGCAGCTGCGGAAAGAGGAGGAAGGGAAGATCTTGTTAGCTGACTGCCCAGAAGACGTCCCGTGGATGCACCGGAGAAGAAAGAAGACGTCGCCCCCCCGGAGGAGGACAACGCCACCCCCAGGAGCGACCTCTGATCAACACCCTCCTCGTCGAGAGATCATCTGTTACCGATGCAACCGGAAAGGTCATACGTCTCCAAAGTGTCCTTTAAACGGGCAGAACCTGGGTCCAAGGGCCAACACCCAGGAGAATACCCGTCAGGCCCCCTAGACTGGAACCGCAGGTATGTGGGTGGGCGACCCTACCTGTCTATCATCTTAGATGGTATTGCAGTTCCGGCATTGTTAGACACTGGGTCCCAGGTGACCCTAATACCTGATGCCCTATATACTAAGTACTGGTCAATGGACAGTCTTAAACCCCCGAGCCCTGACTTTACCGTGTATGCTTCTAATGGTCTTCCTGTAGAAGTACTCGGGACAAAATGTGTAGATGTAAAGGTGGGCAGAGAGGAGTTGAAAGATCAGGGGCTTCTGGTAGTAAAGACTGTAAATGAGGAGAACGGTTTAAATATAATTTTGGGCACTAACATTATCGGTAATTGTTTGGGAGAAGTTGTGTTCTTGCTCCAACAGCTCGCTGAGATTGCCCGACCAAGGCAGAAAGGAGTAATCCAAAGAGAGATCCGGGCCCTGGTGTGTCAGCAGCAAGCGAAGCTTACAGACGGCGAAATTGGTAATGTACGGTCACTGACTCGGATCCTTGTTATGTTACGGTAGCTGAGGAGTGCAGGTAAAAAAGGAAATACACCAGAGCAGTTGGAATCTATGAGATTGCAGTACCCTGACTAACCACCACAACTAGAGGCAGCCGTGGAGCGTTCCTACGATGGTCCTAGACGCCTCGTCACAGCCTGAGAAACTAACTACACCTAAAGATAGAAATAGGAAAGCTATCTGCCCCGGAGCAGAACCCCAAAGATAATAGAAAGCCCCCAAACATGTAATGGCGGTTAGACAAGAGGAAATACTGACACAGAAAGAAAATAGTAAGAGCAAAAGCTGGGGCCCAAACTATCTAAATAGAAAAGGACAGGAAGGGTACTTACTGCAATCCCAGAAAACCCTGAAAAACACCAACTCTACTAATTTCAAAATCACCTGAGATCACACGACCTCTACCACCTAAATTAGTTCTCTGGTGTAACAAAAACAGCAGCCACTGAAAAAACTGCAAAAAGCAAAAGTACAAAAACACAGTGGCTGGACTAAACTGAGAGGGCAAAAGCCCCCGGAGGGGACCCAGAAGGCCCCCACAGAAGTGCAGGACAAAATGCAAAAATATAGCAAAAACACAAAATAAGAAATTGTCTTATCTGATAGCAGGAGATGCAGACACGACACAGCAGGCTACAAGGGAAACTGGAAAGAAGGATTCAGACCAGAACAATTGATCACCGGCAACCCTGATGGGAAAATGATTCCCTTAAATAAGACCAATCAGTAACACCTGATTCCCAATCCTCACTAGTACCGCTTGTAACCACCAGAGGGAACCTCTGCTCAGAACTCATCTCAAACCCATTCACAACAGTACCCCCCCCTTGAGGAGGGGTCACCGAACCCTCATTTGAGCAACCAGGTCGGTCAGGATGAGTTCTATGATACGCACGGATAAGTCTCCTAGCATGGATGTCCGAAGCAAACACCCAAGAATTATCTTCCTGACCATAACCTCTCCATTTAACCAAATACTGGAGTCTTCGTCTAGAAAAACGAGAATCCAATATTTTCTCAACCACATACTCCAGATTGCCCTCAACCAAAACAGGGTCAGGAGGCACAGCAGCAGGAACCACTGGCTCAACAAACCTCTTCAACAAGGACTTGTGGAACACGTTATGGATCTTAAATGTCCCTGGAAGAAGCAAACGAAAAGAAACAGGATTAATAATCTCCATGATCTTATAAGGTCCAATGAACCTAGGCTTAAATTTAGGAGATGCTACTCTCATAGGAATATTCTTTGAGGACAACCAGACCAAGTCCCCCACTTCAAACCGAGGACCATCAGTCCTATGCCGGTTAGCAAACCGCTGGGCCTTCTCCTGAGAGAGGGACAACCTCTCCACTACCTGGTCCCAAATCTGCTGCATACGCTCAACAACAGAGTCAACACCTGGACAGACAGAAGCCTCCGTCTGTCCTGAAGAAAATCGAGGGTGAAACCCAGAATTACAGAAAAACGGAGACATCAAAGTGGCAGAGCTAGCCCTATTATTAAGAGCAAACTCAGCCAAAGGCAAAAAAGAGACCCAGTCATCCTGATCAGCAGACACAAAGCATCTTAGATAAGTCTCCAATGTCTGGTTTGTTCTCTCAGTTTGACCATTGGTCTGAGGATGAAATGCCGAGGAGAAAGACAATTGAACACCCAGTTTAGAACAAAAAGTCCTCCAAAATCTGGAAACAAACTGGACTCCTCTGTCAGACACAATGTTCTCAGGAATGCCGTGTAAACGAACCACGTGCTGAAGGAACAACGGCACCAATTCAGAGGAGGAAGGCAACTTAGGTAATGGCACAAGATGTATCATTTTGGAAAACCTATCACAAATTACCCAGATGGTGGTCATTCTCTGAGAAACAGGAAGATCGGAAATGAAATCCATAGAGATATGGGTCCATGGTCTCTTGGGCACAGGCAATGGCATCAACAAACCACTAGAGCGAGAGCAAGGCTTGGAGCGAGAGCAAGTCCCGCAGGACTGCACAAATTCCCTGACATCGCGAGACAAGGTAGGCCACCAAAAGGACCGACTAACCAAGTCTCTGGTACCAAAAATTCCGGGATGCCCAGCCAATGCGGAACAATGAATCTCAGACATCACACTCTTTTTCCATTGGTCCGGGACAAACAATTTCCAACAGGGCAGCGCTCGGGCCTATCCTCCTGACACCCCTCCAGAGCAAGTCTCAAATTAGGCGAGATGGCGGAAAGAACTACACCCTCCTTCAAAATAACAGAGGGATCAGATAGCTCAGGAGAGTCCGCAAGGAAACTCCTCGAGAGGGCATCCGCCTTAACATTCTTAGTGCCAGGAAGAAAGGAAACCACAAAATTAAAACGTGTGAAAAACAAGGCCCACCTGGCCTGTCTAGGATTGAGTCGCTTGGCAGATTCCAGATAGACCAGATTCTTATGGTCCGTAAGGACCACCACCTGATGTTTGGCTCCCTCCAGCCAATGTCTCCACTCTTCAAAAGCCCACTTCATGGCCAATAACTCCCGATTACCCACGTCATAATTACGTTCAGTAGGAGAAAATTTTCGAGAGAAAAAGGCACAAGGGTTACTTTTAGAGGTCTCTGGATCTTTTTGGGACAAAACGGCACCTGCCCCAATTTCAGAGGCATCAACCTCCACCTGAAATGGCAGAGAAACATCAGGCTGCCGTAGAACAGGAGCAGAAGTGAATCTCTGCTTAAGTTCCTGAAACGCAGAGACTGCCTCAGGAGGCCAATTCACCACATCAGAACCCTTTCTGGTCAAATCAGTTAATGGTTTAACAATAACAGAAATTACCAATAAATTTACGATAAAAATTGGCAAAACCCAAAAATCTCTGAAGAGCCTTTAATGAAGTAGGTTGGACCCAATCACAGATGGCCTGAACCTTGACCGGGTCCATTTCAATAACAGATGGGGACAAAATGAATCCCAGAAATGAGATCTTCTGTACGCCAAAAAGACACTTTGATCCCTTCACATACAGAGCATTCTCTCTCAAAATCTGGAATACAGTTCGAACATGTTTCACATGAGAGTCCCAGTCATTAGAAAAAATCAAGATATCATCCAAATAAACAATCAGAAACTTGTCCACAAAATCCCTGAAAATGTCATTCATGAAGGACTGGAAGACGGAAGGAGCATTAGTGAGCCCAAAGGGCATCACAAGGTACTCAAAATGCCCTTCAGGGTGTTAAATGCCGTCTTCCATTCATCCCCGTGCTTAATGCGAATAAGGTTATACGCCCCCCTGAGGTCAAGCTTGGTAAACCAAGTAGCGTTTTTCACCCTGGAAAACAGGTCAGAAATCAAGGTAACGGGTATTGATATTTCACAGTAATATTGTTCAAGAGACGATAATCAATACACGCCTTAATGAACCATCTTTTTTGGCCACAAAGAAAAAACCGGCACCTAAGGGTGAAGAGGATGGTCTGATATGACCCTTCTCCAATGATTCCTTGATATAAGACCGCATAGCGTCATGTTCAGGTACAGACAAGTTAAAAAGGCGACCCTTAGGGAATTTACTACCTGGCACTAATTCAATAGCGCAGTCATAGCTCCTATGGGGAGGTAAGGATGCAGATTTACTTTCGCTAAACACATCAGAAAAATCAAACAAAAAGTCAGGAACATCCTCAGCCTGGGGGAGGCAGAAAAAACAGGAGTGTTGGTATTAACACATTGGCAGCCCCAACTGGTTACAGACACAGATTTCCAATCCAAAACAGGATTATGAGACTGTAACCAAGGGAAACCCAGCACGATAATGTCATGCAGATTATATAGAACCAAAAATTTGCAGCACTCCTGGTGATCAGGTTCAACCCTCATTATCACCTGAGTAGAAAACTGGGGTTTATTCTCAGCCAAAGGGGTAGAATCGATCCCCAGTAGGGAATAGACTTCTGTAGGGGTATCAAGGGAAATCCACAACGTTTAGCAAAATCATAATCCATCAGGTTAATAGCTGCTCCAGAATCAACGAAAGCCTGAGCAGAAAATGAGGACAGAGAGCATATCAGAGTGACAGTTAATAAAAACTTAGTCTGAACACTACCCAAGACAACTGAGCGTGCAAAACGTCTTCCCCGCTTAGGGCAGACTGAAATAGCATGAGAGGCATCACCACAGTAGAAACATAACCCATTGCGCTTTCGAAACTCATGACGCTGTGCCCCAGACACCACTCCATCACACTGCATGGGCTCAGCAGCTGGCTCACAAGGCAACACCACTCCACGCATACTTCTCCGCTCACGCAAACGTCTGTCAATTTGAATCGCTAATGACATAGAATCATTGAGACCAGAGGGGACAGGGAATCCCACCATAACATCCTTTACATTATCCGACAGACCCTTCCGGAAAAGGGCCGCCAAAGCGTCGTCATTCCATTTGGTCAGGACTGCCCACCTACGGAATCTCTGACAGTATAACTCAGCGTCATCAAGCCCCTGATTTAATGCCAACAAGGCTTTTTCAGCTTGATCAGTGATATTAGGCTCATCGTACAATAACCCCAAAGCCTGAAAAAATACATCAACATCACTCAAAACAGGATCCCCAGGTGTCAGGGAAAAAGCCCAATCCTGAGGATCGCCGCGCAGGAGAGAGATGACAATTTGAACCTGCTGCGCTGCGTTTCCTGAGGACTTAGATTTTAAGGCAAGAAACAATTTACAATTATTTTTGAAATTCTGAAACTTAGCTCGATCCCCTGAAAACAAATCTGGCATGGGGATCCTAGGTTCCACAACAGGCAACCTAGCAAGATATGCAGCAATACTCTGAACCTCAGTGGCAAGCTGATCCACACGGCCAGACAACTGTGCAAACTCCATTGGGAGAAAAGATCCTCCCCAGCACCCAGAGATACAGAGGGAAAAAAAAAAAATGCAACAAACAGAAAAATATCTCTGACAAGTTTTCTTCCTTCAAAATATTTTTCCCTTCTGTGAGTACCATACAATTTTTTGGTCCGGTGATACTGTTATGTTACGGTAGCTGAGGAGTGCAGGTAAAAAAGGAAATACACCAGAGCAGTTGGAATCTATGAGATTGCAGTACCCTGACTAACCACCACAACTAGAGGCAGCCGTGGAGCGTTCCTACGATGGTCCTAGACGCCTCGTCACAGCCTGAGAAACTAACTACACCTAAAGATAGAAATAGGAAAGCTATCTGCCCCGGAGCAGAACCCCAAAGATAATAGAAAGCCCCCAAACATGTAATGGCGGTTAGACAAGAGGAAATACTGACACAGAAAGAAAATAGTAAGAGCAAAAGCTGGGGCCCAAACTATCTAAATAGAAAAGGACAGGAAGGGTACTTACTGCAATCCCAGAAAACCCTGAAAAACACCAACTCTACTAATTTCAAAATCACCTGAGATCACACGACCTCTACCACCTAAATTAGTTCTCTGGTGTAACAAAAACAGCAGCCACTGAAAAAACTGCAAAAAGCAAAAGTACAAAAACACAGTGGCTGGACTAAACTGAGAGGGCAAAAGCCCCCGGAGGGGACCCAGAAGGCCCCCACAGAAGTGCAGGACAAAATGCAAAAATATAGCAAAAACACAAAATAAGAAATTGTCTTATCTGATAGCAGGAGATGCAGACACGACACAGCAGGCTACAAGGGAAACTGGAAAGAAGGATTCAGACCAGAACAATTGATCACCGGCAACCCTGATGGGAAAATGATTCCCTTAAATAAGACCAATCAGTAACACCTGATTCCCAATCCTCACTAGTACCGCTTGTAACCACCAGAGGGAACCTCTGCTCAGAACTCATCTCAAACCCATTCACAACAGATCCTATTGTGATACCCCCAATGAGTGAAATGATTATCTGGTGCAGGGCGGCCATAGGTCTGAGGGGACAGAATTACCAAGCTGTAGTAGAACCCCACCATTCAGAACATAGACCTACACTTATGACTGCTAGAGAGTAGTAGAAGTGGTGAATGGAAGAGTACCGGTACGGCTTCTCAATTGGGGAGATGATGAGGTAAATTTACCCCGTTATGCAACCATTGCTAAACTTCATGCTGTCGACAATAATTCTATTCTCCCGGCTGAGTCCTTAGACTCCTGTCAAATAGCGGAGGATAATGACCCGTCAACCCAGGTGGCGGAATGGTGTCAGCAACTCCATGTTGGGACGGACACCACTCCCGCTCACCAGAAGCAAGGGGTATTACGGGTGGTGCAAGAGTACGCCCAAGTGTTTAGCAAGCACCCACTTGATTTTGGGGTAATTAAGGGAGTCCAACATCATATCCCTACAGGCAGTCATCCTCCCATCAAGGAGCGGTATAGGCCTATACCACCAGCCCATTATCAGAAGGCTAAAGAAATGTTGCATGATATGAAGAAAGCCGGGGTGATAAGGGATAGTTGTAGCCCCTGGGCAGCCCCTCTAGTTCTGGTTAAAAAGAAAGATGGTAGTATGAGAATGTGTGTGGATTACAGGCAGGTGAACCGCATAACACACAAGGATGCATACCCGTTACCACGTATAGAGGAATCATTAGCTGCTCTGAAAACGGCTAACTACTTTTCTACCCTTGATCTGACTAGTGGTTACTGGCAAGTGGCTGTGGCTGAGGAGGATCGTGAGAAAACGGCTTTCACCACCCCAATGGGGCTCTGTGAGTTCGACAGAATGCCGTTTGGGCTCAGCAGTGCCCCAGGAACATTTCAGAGAGTGTTGGAGAATTGCCTGGGACATCTCAATTTTGAAACCGTGCTGCTATACCTAGACGACGTCATCGTGTATTCCAAGACATATGAGGACCATCTGAAGCACCTGGCAGAAGTATTTGAGTCTCTGTCCAGGTACGGGATGAAATTAAAACCCTCAAAATGCCATCTACTCAAACAGAAGGTACAATACTTGGGGCACATCGTCAGTTCGGAAGGAGTAGCGCCGGACCCAGAGAAAGTCACTGCCATCCAGAAGTGGCCGGAGCCGAAGAACCTTAAGGAAGTGCGACAGTTCCTGGGACTAACGGGTTACTACAGGAGATTCGTGAAAGATTACACGAAGAAGGCAGCTCCTTTACAGGACCTCCTAGTAGGACAATCCCTAAAGAGCAGAAACCCTCCTTTAATTGGGGTAAGGAACAGGCTGAAGCATTCCAAAAGATGAAAGAGATCCTTACAGGTGATGAGATCTTAACCTATCCTGATTACAGCCAACCGTTCCTGTTGTACACCGACGCCAGTAAGAAGGTTTGGGAGCAGTTCTCAGTCAGAAGCAGAATGGCCAAGAAAAAGTCATCGCATATGCCAGCAGAAAACTCAGGCCAACTGAAGGAATCCGGAAAATTATAGCAGTTTCAAGCTGGAGTTTCTGGCGCTGGTCTGGGCCATTACTGAAAGATTTAAGCATTATCTGGCCTCCAATCGGTTCACTGCGTTTACAGATAACAACCCCTTAACGCACCTGGAAACCGCCAAGCTGGGTGCCATGGAGCAGCGATGGATGGCTCGGTTGTCCAATTACCAGTTTACTATCAAGTACCGGGCAGGTCGAAAGAATGCTAATGCTGACGCATTGTCCCGAATGCCGCATGACTCTGATACGGAAGAAGAATCGGACGACCTGGAAGAAATTGAGCTACCTGCGTTCCATCGAAATGGGGTAGTCCACGAGCATCGAGTCAACAGAAAGCAGTATGGTGCAACATTAAATCCTTTACCCCATCACAGCTGGAAAGAGACTCAGGACAGTGATCCAGTGGTCAGCCGCATCAAGGAATTGTTAAGACAGGAAGGTTCTCTTTGGAAAAGGATGCACCTATGTCAGCCAAGCTCCTGTGGAACGAGAAAAGCAGGTTGTTCCTATACCGTGAGAAGTTGTGCAGGAGATACGTCAACCCCAGAACTCATGAGATGGTCTGGCAAATCGTGGTCCCCAAGGCAGACGTCCCAATGGTGTTGGAAGCATACCACGATCAAGCAGGACACTTTGGCTGGAGAAAGCTGGAGACCCTGTTGAGATGCCGGTTCTACTGGGTAGGGATGCGCAGCTCCATTGAGAGGTGGTGTCGGAACTGTGGACCCTGTGGTCTCAGAAGGAAGGACTACGGTAGTCAGAAGGCACCCCTGCAACCTATCCGGACGACTCGCCCCCTGGAGATTGTGGCCCTGGACCACGTCAAACTGTCGCCAAGTAGATCTGGATACTCATACGCCCTGACCATGGTGGACCATTACTCCAGATTTCTGGTGGTTGTTCCAGTTAAGGACCAGACCGCAGTGACGGCAGCGAAAACCTTTCAAGCAAGCTTCTGCAGACCGCATGGGTATCCGGAGCAAGTATTAACCGATCAGGGACCTGCTTTCGAAGCTGATTTATTCAAGGAATTCTGTCACATGTACGGGTGCAAGAAAATTAGAACAACACCATACCACCCTCAAACCAACGGTCTTTGCGAAAAAATGAACCATATTGTCCTTGACTTGTTGAGATCCATACCGTTGGAAGACAAGAATCGATGGCCGGACTTACTACCTGATTTGGTTGATTTGTATAACCATATACCTGTAAGTTCCACTAACTGCACTCCAGCCTATCTTATGAGAGCAAGGCCCGGAAGACTACCAATGGATTTAGAACTTGGAGTGGTAGAACCGGAGGCAGACGACGCCGTTGAAAACTGGGACATCAATCGGCAAGAGCAGTACAGACGAGTGCAAATCTGTGTAGAAGAAAGTCTCAACAAGGCACGGGAGAAACAGGAAGATATTTACAACAGAAATGCTCCTGCCAAGCCTTTGATGCCTGGAGAAGTGGTATTGAAAAGGAAAAGGAAAATGCACAAATTGGATAACCAGTGGGAACAAGAACCCTACGTTGTACAAGATTCTAAATATGACAACAGAAAAGTTTGTATCATCAGTAAGGACGGAGGAAGAACAATAACCACTGTGTCCAGAGACCATTTGAAATTGTGTCCAGAACCCTTAAAGCGTTGTGAAAAGAACCCTGTCATCAATCAAGAAGAAAGAAAAGAAGAGGTCATACACACGGATCTGGGGGAATTTTCCTGCGGATTGGCCTAGACTGGGAGATGCTGTAATAGTTCCGGTGTTGCAGTTTTATCAGCCACAAGAGGAAGTTCTACCTCCAGTTGTGCCCGTGGTGCCAGTTGAGTCCGTTCAGGAGTTACCCATTCCAGCAACACCTCAACCTACGGAATCTCAAGAAGGATCATCAGAAGCAGCGCCCCATACTATGGGATCCCCTGGTGAAGCTGACTCACACCGCCCAGCCATCAGTACGCTTGCCAGATCCATAGAAAGATTGAGGCAGTTCTATAGTTTGCCGTTACGCAGTGCAGACAGATCACAACTTAATATACCTGAAGCTACACCACGTAGATCAGAGCGAGCCACGAAAGGGAAGATACCCATTCGATACCAGCAGTAATTATAACAAACTAATGTGAATATTGTAAAAAGTATATATATATGTGTCTTTTCCTTATTGTGTCTTATAATGGACTCAGAGGCTGAGGACTGAGCCAGCCCAAAAACTGTATCTTGTAAATAATTGCACTAAGGTGCCTTATAATGGTTTCACACGAAGCCTTGACTTACCTCTGAACATAAAACCCGTGTGGTGTGGCACTGAGTGAGGTCTGCATTCATATGTCCTGCAGCCCACCCAGGACCCACGTTGAAGGTTTGGTGCGTGTCCTTCACAAGAATATTGTCGTTTATTTATATGAACATGTCTATTTAATATTTTGTATTTTTCTATGTTTAATGTTTTGTTTGCAACGTTCAAGAAATCCTTACCTCCCGGATGGGACGAGTTAATGTTAATGTTTAATGCATAAACAAAATTGTCTCTTTGTATTTCACAGCCCGGGAGTGCTGTCGTTTACCATGGGGGAATGTGTAGCCCTGGTATTTAAGGTACACAATACCAGGAGGATGAGTGGAGAGGTAAAGGTTAAGGGCTCCTCATGACATCACATACACTTAGACACACCCACAGGGAGTGTTCAGATTGGGTAGTGATTCAGCAGTCTAGTCTAGCCTGGACCTGTGAGGAGGAAGGAGCAGAGTCTAGCTCGGGTGGCTCAGTACTGAGTCATCCCACCTGTGTGCAGTTCAGAGAAGTGGAGGCCAGTAAAGGGGAGCCAGATCACCTCAGCCTGGTCAGAGCTGTGCCCCACTGGCAGACGGACTGAGATAGCTATTGAAGTGTGAGCAAGTCGAAAGGCATAGTGGAAGGAAATCAGAAGTGCTTTAGGATTAAAGTATCCTGCACATTGTCACCGGTCACTGGAGACCGAAGCATCACTATAGCTTCCCGCATAGTGGTAAAAGAACCAGAGGCTTACTGGACCTTAGGTAACAGAAAGCAGCCCTTGAAGTGTCAGTACGTAACAGGGGTCAGGTGGAATAGGAACTTTGAGCTAGGCCAAGCATAGAAGAACCTAGTTTCATCACTGGAAGGCTCCACCACAAAACTGACCGGGCAGTACAGCTTTGAAATAGCTGAAGTTTCAGGAGTGAACTACGCTTTATGCTGGTTGGACTCATCATCATTGGAAAGTAAAGGAGGCCCCTGCCTTGCTCACCCGTTGCCTCAAAACTCATCCTCCATCAACCCCATCAGCCTCCCTGGGACCTGCCTTACCATCTTACAAGTAAAAGGTATGGAAAGACGCTGACGGTGTGAGACTGAGTTATTTAATTGCATGCCTGCACAACCCTACCATAACTACCGACCTGAGGGAAGAGTCCCACCTGTAGGGACCCGACATCTAGCTGCCTCACCATCCCCTCAGAGATCTACAGCAGCGCTGGTACAAATTACCAGAGACTACAGGTGGCGTCACGAACTGTATATAAATCTATCCCCTGTAAATATTCCCCCCAACATACGCCAGACCGCCAGGGCCACAGACCGAGCCACCGCTACCTGTGACAAACCCCATAGACTTCCATGGGCTCGGCTCTGAGTACCCCCATTGCCCTGGTAACCCACAATTGTGGTGGCGGGTTGACACATATGCCCTATAGTCTGACAAGGATTTGTAAATTAATGCCTCAGTTATTCCCAATAGTCCGGCAGGAACACATCCAAAACTCCGACAAGTATATGTCCAATACTACAGCAGGTATCTGTCCATTACTGCATGTTCAATACTCCAGCAGGGATAAGTCCAATAATCTGGCAGGTACAGGTCCAATATTCCAGCAGGTATGCGCCCAGTAATCCAGCATGTATGCTTGTATTCACACACTGGTCAGTATGAGACCGCTCCAGGTACCTCACTCTGGCAGACTGTGCACTATTAATTGGTCATTATTCTCTCCAGGACAAGACTGCTCAGCCCTTCAGCTGACTCCCCAGTCACTCCATTCAGAGAGACCCTCATTCGTCTCTCTCCCAATTGCAGCTCACATCTTGGCATGTTATTCGGGAACTTCAACATTACAGGGGTATTCCCATCTCCAAGATCCTATCCCAATATGTAAAAGGTGTAATAATAATGCCTCCAATTAGAAATGTAGTATAGTTCTCATGATTCGCTATGTTTTTTTTCCTGATGTGCAGGCATTGCAGGACCATAGGTATCCATGGCTATGACCACTGATATAGTTACAGCTAATTTCTAGTGGTCGTAACCATGAATACCTAAGGTCCTGCAATGCCTGCACATGAGAAAAGAGACATAGCCAATCAGAAAAACGATACTACATTTCTAATTGGAGGTACTGTACTTCCTAATATTTTTATTATTATTACCACTACTACATATTGGGATAGGATTTTGGAGATGAAAATAGCCTTTTAAAGATGCGTGAGAACTAAAAAGCTCAGATGCGCTTTGCTCAAACTGAACAACTTCTATTATTCGCCCGCACAGCCGCACCAGGTTTTAGAGGGCCCCAGGAAAAGAGTCTCAGTGGCCCTTTTAACACACACCACGATTCATGATGCACAGATACCACAGAGAAATATGGGTATAGTACTCAGGGCCCAGCCCGCCCCCTCACCATTCACATATGCTGACATGCACCCACATACAGTACACAGACATGCACCCACATACAGTATGTGACATGCACACACAATACACATAGATGCACCCACATACAGTACACAGACATGCACCCACATACAGTATGCGACATGCACACACAATACACATAGATGCACCCACATACAGTACACAGACATGCACCCACATACAGTATGCGACATGCACACACAATACACATAGATGCACCCACATACAGTACACAGACATGCACCCACATACAGTATGTGACATGCACACACAATACACATAGATGCACCCACATACAGTACACAGACATGCACATATACAGTACAGAGACACAAAATCAGAGCATTGTATGTCAACAAAGTTGGTATTAATAAAATTGTGTGTTCACAATATAAGCCTTCACTCAGCCCCATCAACAGAAAAATAAAAATGTTCTGGGTCTCTGAATAAAGCAACACAAAGCACCATTTCATCTCACATGTATTTTTTCCCTTCTGTCAGTACAAAGTATGGTAAATAGAATGGAGCCACTGAAATCCACAACTTTGAAGATAATAAAGTTATGGCTCTTGAAAGAAAGTGATGGGAAAATGAGAACAGAAAAACAAACAAATCTGTGTTCCTTTACACGTTTACAACCTTGGACGTATAGGTACATCCAATGTCGTCTACCCCCTTTGATGCAGGCTCCCAGCATATGACAGCTGGTTTGACGTGCCTCTAACAGCCACGGGGAATTGTGATTCATCCTCAGCTTTTACATGTTAAATGCCGCTATCAATCACTGACAGCAGCATTTAACTTGAGCGCGTCAGAAGACCCGCCATCAGCGCCCTGCAACATGATTGCGGGGGGCCAGTGGGTTGTCATGTCAGGGAAGACCACCATACATATCATTGCCGATCTCCTATGAGCGCCGAACATGGCTGAAGCCCTGCTATGTGAAGCACAAGCGATCCGAAGATCGCAGCTTCAAGTCTCCTAAGGGGACTATTGAAGCAAGTAAAAAGGAGAAACATTTTTTTTAATAAATATAAAAGAGTTCACATCGCCCCCCTTTTGCACCATTCAAAATAAAAAATACACGTATTTAGTATTGATGCGTTTAGAAATGTCCAATCTATCAAAATAGCAAATTAATCCACTCGGTAAAAAATTCGAGAAAAAAAATCGAAATGTAGAATTACGTTTTTTTGGTCAACGCAACACTGCGATAAAATGCAAAAACAAGAGATAAAAACATTGTATCTCCCCATATGATATCAATAAAAATGACAAAAGCCTTCACCCTGATCACAAAGAATGGAGACGCTACGGGTCTCATAAAGTGGAGCAATTTTTTTTTTTCAAACTTTGTAATTTTTTCACCATTTAGATAAGAAAGAACCTTTACATGTTTAGTATCTGCAAACTCGTAATGACCTGTACAATCAAATTGGCAAGTCAGTCTTTGGATTTAGTGAACATGGTAAAAAAAAAAAACCCCAAAAATTATTGCAGAAATTAACTTTTTTTTTTAAATTTCACCACACTTGGAATTTTCCAGTACAATATATGGGAAAAAATCAGTGGTGTCATTTAAAAGTACAACTCGTACAGCGAAAGACAAGCCCGCACACGGCCATATTGACGAACAATAAAAAAAGTTATGGCTATTGGATGAAGGGGAGCGAAAAACGAAACCGCAGAAACAGAAATTTGCAAACTCATTAAGGGATTAGAAGGTTAACCAATCCAATCCCCCCACCACATGCACAACCTCTCACCCCTACATCTGCTAACCCTTTAGATCTCTCCCCCTCCCTTGTCATGTAGCCTGTATGTCCTATTTCGGCTCCCCGGATATTCTTATTTGGGTATTTGGTTCAGGGTAAACTTAATCTTGTATTTCATTATTAATATTATATTTATATGATTTGTGCAGATTATCTGCTACATACCTGTTTGTACCAATGTCCAGATGTTCTTCTGTAAATATTCAAGGTATTCTTGGCTTATTCGACCTTGGTGGTATTTGGTCAGGCAGTCTCTCACTAACTCCATTACCAGCCGGTAAATGAAGCTGAGGACGCCATCGGGTATTGGTTGCACAATGTCAGGGGCATAGGTGGTCAGAATCCCCTGGAGTAGTGCTAACACCTGAAGTTTGTCTGGGGAAATTCCAGACATTTCAAGTAAATCAAATCGCAAATAGTATATGACTCGCTATACAGCTTATCACAAACAGCAATGACAACAGGTTGTCAAAGTGAGGATGGGAGTGTAAACACTTGTTAAAGTAGTGATGTTTAATTGTGATGTCATAATGATGTCATAATGGAATCTTGTGTTCTGATTCTACAGGGGCCTCTGACCTTATAAGGAAGTTGGCTGGAATCTTATAAGGAGGCAACAATAGAGGGTCAGCTTCAGTACCAGATGCAGATATGGAGGATAGAGCTATTTGTGCTTTAGTTTTTTGATCAGTTTGGGTATTTTTATTCTGCAAGAAAAAATATTTATATGTGTTATGCACAATAAAAATTGGGCATTATTGAAACCTGGCTGGAAGAAAGCCATGTCTGGGCGACATACATAGAGGGTTACACTACATTAAGAAAGGACAGGAAAGACAAAAAAGGTGGATGGGAGTGTATTGTTGTTAAATCCAACTTAAGACTTGTGCTCAATGACGACATTGGGGGGAGCTGCAACAATGTAGAGTCAGTATGGGTAAATGTACATGGGGATGGCAATAATGGAAAGCTGCTAAATGGAGTTTCTACAAGTTTCCTAACGTAGCTAAGCAGATAAAGGATGAA
>JARQOD010009756.1:0-30078 GCA_033576555.1 Oophaga sylvatica
TGCTTATTGTCATTATTAGCAGCTCTCAGGATTCTCTGGCTCTTCCTTGAAGGATGATGTGAACGGCCTCCTTGGAGTTAAGTAACGTAGAAGACATAAATGGGTTAATCATTACATAATGGCCTGAAAATGAGGGAAGGTTCTGGACCAAGGTGACCAAGGCAGGACACAATGGTTGACGCCTAGGTCAGTAGTCGTGAAGGCTCCAAGATGTGACCACCAGAGTAGAGAAGTCATAGCCTGAGAAGGTGGAGGCGATTCCACCATTTTGACCTCCAATCATGATCCAGTTTTCATGTTTTTGTATGGTTGGTTGTGACACTACACCCTCATGGAGTTATCCTCATGAAGGTCACAATGGGGGGGACTGATGGCTGGGATATGAAAACCAGTGAGTAATGGTTCTAGGTACCGATGGGGTAGAACATTTATAGATGGAAAACACCTCTAACTCATCTCATGTTTCTTTGTGGGTAGTAGGTATTGTGATATCTATCTAACCGAAAAATAAAGAATAAAGTCTATCTATCCATAGAATAAAGAATAAAGTCTATCTATCCAAAGAATAAAGTCTATCTATCCGAAGAATAAAGTCTATCTATCCAAAGAATAAAGTCTATCTATCCGAAGAATAAAGTCTATCTATCCGAAGAATAAAGTCTATCTATCCGAAGAATAAAGTCTATCTATCCGAAGAATAAAGTCTATCTGAAGAATAAAGTGAAAATTACTGGACTTTATCAACCCAAGGGGAAACATTTTGCTTCCTGGTGTGAACCTTTCCCTAGCCTACCGATGGGGCAATATGGGCTTTGATGAGGGCGATTCAGAACCACCCGTTACATGATTTATTGGTACAATTCTGAAAAGATATAAGTGCTCCATCAATGGTTAAATCTGTGCCCTCTTTTATTATATTTGACTTTTTTTATTATTATTATTTTTTCCCTTGCCAGAAAGTGTTGTATCACTCAGAGGGAGAAAACGGCATGTGATTCTATTGTACAATTTTACTTTTCCACTTTTCTGTATTTTGCAATAGTGGAATACCCAGAGAACGCTGTTTAATAGGATCTGAGAAAAGTCAGGCTTCATTATCATTCCTTGCTGATAAAAATGGGTGCAAATATTGGGTGTGGATATGATCCCCAATTAGTCAATGAGGACAGGGATATTGGGGTTACCTGCGCAGACTGCACCATCTGTTCTCTAATCTGGGAATCTAGAAAACATCAAGTTAGAACGAGGAGAGGGAAGGTATAATGACTTATTTAGATGCTGCCGTCATGTCACGTTTTTTTACCGCAAAACCACATCACAATGGAGCGGTTCTGCTGCAGGTTTACAAAAAATATGGCTAAAAGTGGTAACTGCATTAAAAATTGAGTTGATCACAATGTCTGAATAAATCCTTAAAGAGGACTTGTCACCGTATTTTACAATGCAAACTACATGCATGATTTATTAGATTTAGTAGGCTTGATGAGACTGGTGTACTTACTGGCATAATCCATGTCAAGATTACTTTATAAGGCCGGTGTCACATTCACGTGTGTGATGCGAGAAACTCGCATCAATACCCGGCACTGCCGGCAAATACATGCAGCCGCAGGCTTCGGTCCGAGTGCTGGCGGCAGTGCCGGATGTTGATGCCGAGAGACTCGCCAGAGTTTCTCGCATCACACACTCAAGTGTGACATCGGCCTAATCCTTACATCAGGATGTCACCAGATTTAACAATACAAACGGCTTACATTATTTCATAGATTTCTTAGACCTGATTAGGCTGGTGTACTTACTGTATTAATCTATGTCAAAATGACTTCATAATCCTTTCATCAATCCAACTGGACCTGCACATTTTAATATCAGGCAAGGTAACTTCAAAATGAATTATGCAGTCATTCTAACATGAAGTTTCACAGTAAGTACACCAGTCTCATCAGGATTACGAGCTCTATTTAATATTGTTTGCAGTATATTTTTGAAATCTTGTTAAAAATCCACTTCCAATGGAAGCGTCATCAGATAATGATCTTTTTGCACATCAAGTTTTTATGTTAAATGTATTGTTAAAAAATTTATTTTTTTTCATTTTCTATATAACTTAGCTGCGTAAAAAAAGAACTCTGAAATCTTGCATTTTTTACACTTCCCTCTAGGTCTTATACTAGAGACTTGCAAGTTCTGTTTTGCATAGAAAAGTTTTCAGCAGTATCGTTATTGTCACTGTCAGGATTACAATGAAAGGTAACACCTAAATAAAACAGGAGACCCATGCACAATAAAGGGTATGCCACACTAAACAATATCGCTAACGGGATCGCTAAAAAACGTCACTATTTAGCGATCCCGTTAGCGATGTTGTTCAGTGCGGCAGCTTCCAGCGACGAGCTTCCTGCTGTGATCTCGCTCGTCGCTGGAATCGTTCCGGACCCTATTTTCTCGTCGGCGCTCCCGCTGGGTGAGTATCTAATCGCTGTGTGGCACCTTTTCTTAGCGATTTAGCGGTACTTTTGTACCGCTAAAGTCGTTAAGAAGATCGCTAACAGCGATAGCGTCGTTAACTATATCGCTAAATGTGGCCGCACTTAGCGATATAGAAACAATCCCGCTAGCGATCTCATTAGTATGCAACGCTAACGAGATCGCTAGCGGGATTGTTTAGTGTGGCAGTACCTTAAGCGACATCACAGCTCGCTCCCCTCCTGTTGTCCCACAAATGGGATGTGAGTCGCCTATGCCGCTAATGTCCTTGTGCCCAGCAGAAAGTTGGAGCCTTTACTTGGAGCTTAGTGGCCAGTGTGAAAGTAACAGGAGTTTGATTTTTTTTTAATACAGATTGTGAAATTAAAAGTAAAAAAAAAACTTAAAAAAAAATTAAATAAATACAATGAATATAAAAACCCAACTTAGGTCATTTTCTGAGGACTTGTTTCTTTTAAGAAGTCAAATATTTCACTAAAAGTCCTAGTTCTGGGAGCTCCTATAAATACTTCCTATAAAAATGCGTTTACCATCTGAGGTTTTCGGTAAAATAAATTGCCAGCTCTGTAGAAACAGGGACCCGTGTCAGTTAATAGATACCGATCACATAACATAATTTCCTATGTGATTATATGCCATATTAGCTGTCGCTCCATCTCTGTGCGATCATGTTGTTTAAAGGGAATCTGCAAGCCGCATGACATGCACTGTGCGTAGGCAACAAGCTGCCAATCAGTGGTGGGGGCGGGGCTATACAGAGCTCATGAATATGGAGGACTACATGGCAGCAGGTTTACTAGTCCTCTAGTAATAATCTCCTGCTGATAAAACAGTGATTTTATCTAAACTATAGCCAGCAGTCCAGTAATGAATACACTGCTGGAATCAGGGTCTCTGGCTCTAGATTACGCTGCTCTCAGATTAGGTGGTAAAAACTTGGTGACGGATTCCATTTAATTATTTAAAGCACCAGCGTCTTCTTTTTTTATTGCAGCACTGGAGTGGTGCTTCTAATGTAACCTAGTCTGATACTCACCTGCCACCGTCTTCACCGTCTATCGCCGCCGCTCCCTTTGGTCTCCAGAAGTTTGTGACCTGCCGGATCGCTCGATATTTGAGGTCACTACTCAATGCAAGTCTGAGAACCTCACAGACTTACATTTAGAGCTTGTGGCGTAACTTCTGACTTCCGGCCAAACGGAAGCTGCTGTGACAAGATGGCGCCGCAGGACTGTAGAGGCACCCAAAACCCATGAAGCCGGTGGCAGGTAAGTATAAGACAGGGGGCAGGGACCTTACATTAAAAGTACCACTACAGCGCTGAAAAAAACCCCTGCTGGAGTGGTGCTTTCAGCGTGCCTATCAAACGTGCTACCCTCCCCAGCTCCTCCTCATAATAACAGATGATCACATAGGATTTCTGCTAATCATTAGCAGGTTCTCATGTAGAGAAATGGTTGTTCTGACGGGATAACCTTTTTAGTCCCAATTACCTTTTTTCTTCATCTTAAGCCAGGCTCTGATGGCCATATTGTAAAATGGACCTTTCGTTCCCAGACGTGACTTGCTCTGTGAGCAGCTTCTGCGCTCTTCCATTTGCAGACAGGTGCCGGAGTTGCCTGTACATTGCATGCATTATTCTGGTCCGAAAAATGAGAAACCAGAATAGGGCACCCTGCTATTTTTTTTTTCCATGGTTTGCATGGAAAATCTTCCATGTGTACTAGTTATAATGGGTCCGTGTGATCTACTTGTAACTCCATGACTCAGTGTGAGGTCCGTGGATCACAAGGACAGCACACGATTATACACCCGTTTGAGCAAGTTCTTATGCTCCCAGAACTGAAGAAGCTGAGATACAGGAGTCCTCTGAGTGAAGAGTTGCCTTAGGTTCTGCTTGATCCAGTCCCAATGTATGCACCTGTATGCCCAACAGTCACAAATGAATGCTCAGAGTTACATGGAGTTTGGCCTTCGTTGGTCTTCCATTGATTGAATGGAATAGTGGTAATTGGGTATAATGTAAGAAAGTTACTAGTGGGTTGTAAGGTACAGAGATCAGCTTTTTCAGCCTTCTTACGTGCATGACCCGGCATGGCTGGTGACTTGCATTGAGTAATGGTGTTTGCACCCCCGTTGTTGTGCCCACGTGACGGCTCAGCAGATGCGTACCTCTGCTCCTCTCGGTGGGGAGATCTCGGAGAATCCAGGTGTTGCTTGTCTCAGTTTGATAAAGATGATCAGATGGGAACAGTGCAGTATGCGCTATAATAAATCTATGTCCAGTCCAGTACTTAAGGGATATGCTCCAGTCAGTGATTTATTAACGATACTGCCAGCCCTGAATATATCACTCATAGCCAAAGTATTCCCGTCAAGCTGCACAGATCAGTCTTCCAGAGTCCCATAAGGTCACGTCTATGTGATGGATAATTACGCAGTGTAAGATCTTTTAAGAACAGGTTTCCTGTCCCTGAGTCATGCAATTATAGGACATCACAAGATTTAAAGGATGCTTGTCTTCAGTTGTAAAATTGGCTTTTCAATGACGAACCTGCTCTCTGTACAGGTGTTTTTTAACTGATGCAATCTGAGGTGGTGTCATGTATGAATAGGTGTCCAATTAATATTCACAGTAGAGATAGAGTTGGTGTGAATCGATTCGTAAGACCCAATCCTGTGGCCAGGTTGGTAATCTATCACTTATATATATACACTGCTCAAAAAAATAAAGGGAACACTCAAATAACACATCCTAGATCTAAATGAATAAAATATTCTCATTGAATACTTTGTTGTGTACAAAGTTGAATGTGCTGTCAACATAATCACACAAAAATTATCAATGGAAATCAAATGGAGGCCTGGATTTGGAGATACCCCCAAAATGAAAGTGGAAACAAGTCAAAATGAAAATCAAAACAAGACAACATTAAAGTGAAAACAAGTTAAAATGATGCTCAGTATTGTGTGTGGCCTCCACGTGTCTGTATGACCTCCCTACAACTCCTGTTGGGATTGTATTGGGCAGGTGGTGAGCAGTGCCTGGTTTTCTACACACATACTGCTTAGAATTATCACCAAAACGTTCTATCTTCGTCTCATCAGACCAGAGAATCTTATTTCTCATAGTCTGGGAGTCCTTCATGTGTTTTGTCAGCAAACTGTATGCGGGCTTTCATATGTCTGGCACTGAGGAGAGGCATCCGTCGGGCCACTCTGCCATAAAGGCTTGACTGGTGGAGGGCTACAGTGATAGTTGACTTTTTGGAACTTTCTCCCATCTCCCTACTGCATCTGCGGAGCTCAGCCACAGTGATCTTGGTGATCTCACCAAGGCTCTTCTCCCACGATTGCTCAGTTTGGCTGGACAGCCAGGTCTAGGAAGACTTCTGGTGGTCCAAAACTTCTTCCATTTAAGGATTATGGAGGCCACTGTGCTCTTAGGAACCTTGAGTACTGCAGAAATTCTTTTGTAACCTTGGCCAGATGTGTGCCCTGCCACAATTCTGTCTCTGAGCTCCTTTTCCAGTTCCTTTGCCCTCATGATTCTCATTTGGTCTGACATGCACTGTGAGCTGTGAGGTCTTATATAGACAGGTGTGTGCCTTTACAAATCAAGTCTTATCAGTTTAATTAAACACAGCTGGACTCCAATGAAGGAGTAGAACCATCTCAAGGAGGATCACAAGGAAATGGACAGCATGTGACGTAAATATGAGTGTCTGAGGTAAGGGTCTGAATACTTATGACCATGTGATATTTCAGTTTTTCTTCTTTAATAAATTTGCAAAAATTTCTACATTTCTGGTTTTTATCAGTGAAGATGGGGTGCAGAGTGTACATTAATGAGAAAAAAATGAACTCTTTTGCATTTAACAAATGGCTGCAATGAAACAAAGAGTGAAAAATTTAAAGGGGTCTGAATACTTTACAAACCCACTGTATTTATACATGTAAATGAGATTTCGTCTGAGACGTCTTTTTGCTAGGCTAAACAAGCCTAACTTTTCCAAACTCTCAACTTATGAGAGTCCTTCCATCCCTTGTAATTATCTAGTTGCCAGTTTTTGAACGGATTCTAACTTCTGAATATCCTTTTTAAAATGTGGAGCCCAGAACTGGATCCCATATTCTAGATGTGGCCTCACCAGTGATTTATAAAGGGGTAACAATACATTGGGATCGCAGGATTTTCTCTCTCTTTTTATACATCCTAAAATCTTGTTTCCTTTTGCGGCTACTGCTTGACATTGAGGACTGCTGCTCAGCTTACTTGTAGTCAGAATACCCAAGTCCTTCTGATCTGTAGTCCCGAGTATGCTTCCATTTAATGTATATGCAGCAATAGGATTATTCCTTCTTTGGTGCATTACTTATTAGTCATGCCCAAGGCCGGACTGGCCATCTGGCAATTCTGACAAATGCCAGATGGACTGGTCCAGTCGTTGGGCCGCATTGTCTGCTATTCTGTTAACAGTATCAGCGTCCTCAGGGTGCAGTTGAGATGGAGCATCAGAGGGGATGAACAACAAGGGCCTATCTGCTTTCAAAATGCCAAGGCTGAATTGCACTCCGAGTTCGTCCCTGGTCACGCCCATACTATTCGATCAGGCGGGCTGCCCAGCACACTCTAAATGCATCCCATGTGGACACCCCTGTTTACAAGCCCTAACGTGCTGGGCTTGGCTGCACCCTGAAAAATAAAGTGCACATTTCAAGTGAAACAAGTAGCATAGTCTTTTTACCTGAGTTAGAATTTATCTTTACTCTCCTTTCGAGCCGCCCCTGGAATGAGCAAAAAAAAATTGACTTTATTCGACTTTGTAATATGGGAAAGACTTGGAGACGCCAAATTTACTTGTGCCACATTTATATGATCATGGAGCATGACCAATAAAACCTGCAATGTTTTTACAGACAAAGAGTTAGTGGAAAAAGATATTTTTTAATCTAGGTGCCCCTGAAGTGCGGACAATGTCTGTGCAAGTGGTTCCACTTTACTGGTGACTGAAAACCCAGCATATTGACTTTACAATCAGTGTTAAAGTGTCGGCTCAGTTCACACTTCTTATTATATTACATTACACTGAAATGTAATTATTCCAATATGTGAGGTCTGGCCAACGAGAACGACAAAGAAATGGAGAGATTATTAATAGGGATGTTGTCATTGTGCTGATGGGGAATTATGGCACATGCTACGAGATCATATCATATGTGATTTCATTTCTGCCTCGACTACAGTGTATATATTGTTTCTTGGCATTTCTAATGACGGCTTTAGTTTTTCATTCCTATAACATTGCTGTGACTGAAATGAAATATAAGTTGAGAATCCATTTCTTGCTGAAAGCTACATATTCCCTATGTATTTTATTTAAAGGGTTCCTATTATTTTACTTATTTTTTTTAAATTAAAATAGGTCCAAAATTATGTGATGATTAATTTAATAATTATTCAGCAAAGAATTTTCTCAATACAGAAATATAAACCTCCTTTCTCGTCACACAGCCATGCCTAACTTCTAAAATTCTTTCTAAAAATTTCCATGTGACTTTTTTGATGTTTGTTGGGAACAAGGGAATTTGGAGCTTTGTATGAAAGAGTTCCAACCATTGCAAGCATGCGTTATTAAATCAGTCAGCACATACAATTTGTTATTTTGGTTAAAAATAGGTAGGCTTTAATTAGGGCAAAATATTGGCAATAAAATGATCTTCCCATCTAAGGTCTAGGGGGAAAGGTTTCTCCTTGTGGAGAGTGACATACCAGCTCTGGCGTGTCGAGGTAAGGAGGCTTATTCGCCTTGCAATGCTCCTCTGGGAAATTTTAATATGCAAATTGCCTCTTCAAACAAAGAGGACTTGTACTCTATAGCGCCACCTATTGGAAGTAGCGATCCTACAAGTCACAATCAACCCTTTAACGAGTCTTGTAATATGACTTAGGATAAAAGCCAAATCAGAATCTCCATTTGCAGACACGGTGTTTCGGACTATTGGTCCTCGTCAGTGCAAAGTAGGAGAGATCTGATTTGGCTAGATGAGAGGCTCTGGACTGGGGTCTAGGGGGTAAGGTTACTCCTTGTGGAGAGTGACATACCAGCTCTGGCGTGTCAAGGTAAGGAGGCTTATTCGCCGTGCAATGTCATATTACAAGACTCGTTAAAGGGTTGATTGTGACTTGTAGGATCGCTACTTCCAATAGGTGGCGCTATAGAGTACAAGTCCTCTTTGTTTGAAGAGGCAATTTGCATATTAAAATTTCCCAGAGGAGCATTGCACGGTGAATGAGCCTCCTTACCTTGACACGCCAGAGCTGGTATGTCACTCTCAACAAGGAGTAACCTTACCCCCCAGACCCCAGTCCAGAGCCTCTCATCTAGCCAAATCAGATCTCTCCTACTTTGCACTGACGAGGACCAACAGTCCGAAACACCGTGTCTGCAAATGGAGATTCTGATTTGGCTTTTATCCTAAGTCATATTACAAGACTCGTTAAAGGGTTGATTGTGACTTGTAGGATCGCTACTTCCAATAGGTGGCGCTATAGAGTACAAGTCCTCTTTGTTTGAAGAGGCAATTTGCATATTAAAACTTCCCATCTAAGACATTTATGGCATGTCCCTAAACTGTTTTTCCACCAGTCAAGGTGGTCTTAATCTAGCCGTACACATGAGATGGTTGTTGGCCGAAAAATCGTTTGGCTGACAACCATCTTGACCTATTCCCCTGAACACAGGAGCGCTCGTTAGGCTGAGGGCTCCTGAGTTCTCTATGAGAAATCTGCCGACTGGCATGTTGTCCGGCTGCTTATCTCAAAGAGAAGAATGCGATTGGTAGTCCGAAATCGGACATGCCTGATCGACATCTACCTCAACCATCAGTTGGCCGATGACCCCATACACATTCGACTGTTCACCCAACTCGTCGATATTGGCGTCTATGGCCAGCTTTAGAATGGGGAGATGGCTGCACATCTACAGATGGAGCAGACAATATAATGACCAGCGTTGGGGGCACAACAAGTTTATCGTAGTGCACCTATGTAGTTCGTGTATCGTGGCCACTCATTTCCATTGTATTGGAGTAACGGGCTATTTGGTTTGCATAGGAACAATTGGGACATCAATCCATAGATTGTGGCATGCCGATCGTTTGTTTTAAGATTGCTACCCCCGTATGTATACTCTTAGGGCTCCTTCAGATGACAGATTTATTCGCATGAGTGCTATTACTGTTTTTCACTGCTAGCACTCGTACCTATAATAGTCTATGGCGTAGCCACACGTCCGATTTTTTTCTTTGCTCAGACCTAGTATTCTGCGCAAAAGCACGAAGTGTGCAGTCCGCTCTTCACAAACTGTTTATTATGAGAATCTTGAGAAACCTCCATCAGGTTTTTTTTTTTCATCCAAGAAAAATTGTTGTAACGTTGATCAAATACTGATGGTAAAATCTGACACACTGACCAAAAACCCTGATGAAACTTGGACCGTATGAGAAAAATCACTGAAGCCTTTAGTGTGTAACTGGACACAGCTAGCCACCTCACGTGGTGCAGCAGTCTTTAAAACACCTGCCAAGCCTTTCCTAGGCGAAGCCGTCTTAGATAAACTTTTGCTGGCAGTTATGACATCGTTTTTGTGCTAGTTCCATAGTTGGATTATTTTTTCTACTATTTAAACTATAACTCGAGTGCAGCTTCCAAGGAATGGACATGCTACTTCTTTTAACCTCTTCACAATTCCTGAATCCTGGTGAGGATAGAAAAAGTAACATTAGACTGAACATGTGCACAGCAATGTCGTTGTTACATTGCTGTGCATTTTGTTCATTTCATGGGGCGCTTTTTCAGGCAGATTCTGAGCAGAATCTGAAGCAGATGTTGTGTTCACACAGCCTTGGAATGGATTCCAGAAAGAATCTGCAGCAAAGAAGCGACATGTCACTTCTTTTTATCAATGGCGAGGTATTCTGAGCCTTGTCAGAAAAATTTGCCGTGTGAACAGCATGTTGATTTCTCTTTGAAATTAAAAGTAAACGTATTCAAAGAGTGTGTGAAGTTGTTTTTGATGTGGATTTTGAAACGGATTCGCTTTAAAAATTCTCATCCACAAGCTCCATTTCAACATACCCTTAGGGTTTTTTCTGCACTAGAATTGCATTTTCGAAAGCTATTTCTAATAATTATAACAATCCCCGATGTCACCCAAATGTTTTTTTTTTACTAATTTTCGATCTCCAAGTTCCCATCACCACGCACCTGTTTGCTTACAGGATGTGTGTCCTGACCCTGCATGTTCTAGATCTCTTTACTACATTTCTCCAAATTTATATCTCTGCCCCTGAAAGAATCCTCACAGCCCCTTCTTTGTGTAGCAGTGGTGGGAGCTGGTGGTTTGCCCCCTGATATTCCAAGGGTTAAATGCATTTGATGTTTATATATGTTATAAAAGGATGATACCCACTGGGGCTGCAGTTAGCATAGACAAGGTTAACTGTAATGGCCGGCCCAGTTTGGGAGGGGGAACTGAGAGTTACTGGCAAGTCCAAGAAGTGACAGGGCCAGTCAGTGGCTGGAGAGCAGTGTGTGAAGTAGGAGGCCTAAGTGAGAGGCTGCTAGGGATAGTGTGGGCCTAATACTTGTGGCTTTACCGAAAATACCCTTCTGTGTGATTCCGTCTAATATCCAGGGGAAACCTTGAGATGGACGTTGGGGGCCTGGGGCAAACTCAGCCTGTGAAGCTATGGGGAAAGATGGACTCAGACTACATGGGGCGGATGGTATTGCAATCTGAATATACTGCTAGTGGTTGAGAAGACTCCCCAGGGCTAGGGAAGCCAGTGAGAGGGACATTCTACCAATACCAAGGACCAGTGCTGAAGTTGTATCTGGTACCTGTGGGAAATATGACAAACTGTTGGGCCTTATCCTCTACATCTGCTTGTAAATACTGTTATTCACCAAGTAAAGGTTTGGTTGTTTTTATGAACCTCGTGTCTTTTATGAACCTCGTGTCTGGATTAATTGCTGCCCTGGTTCCAGAAGAGGGATTCCTGGACTCAGAAGAAGAAGAAGCCTGCAACACTAAAGTTAGTGTGATGCACCTCACACACAGCAGCACACCGGGACTGGGACATGAGATGTCTGTAGGATGCCAAAGCGAGTGGGAACAGAAGCTCGCCCACGACTACCTCGCTTGGGCATCTTACACTTGATTCAAGCTATGAGTTTAAGTGCCATCAATAGAGGATTGGCATCACAGGAAGTGGCTGAATTGCAGAAAGGGCTGTCATCTGTCTTGCACCAGGATGAGGACATTGGCACAAGATCGCTAGTGAAATATCATTGCAAATTTCCTTCTTTTGGGTAGTGACAGCCACACATGAAAGATGGGATAGTCCTGGACATTTCCTTTAAGAGAACGATGGCATATCCGGTGTATGTTCTCCTTGTGTTTTTAGGGGTTTCCTCCTTATTGATAGGTCCCATTAAGTTGCCTCATAGAGAAATAAGATTGTGAGCCCCATTGGGCACAGTGACGGATTTGAATGGTCGCGGTCTTTGTACAGCTTAGTGGTATATGTTGGCTCTATAGAAGCAACAGAAAATATAGCAGCTAAGCTATAACATCTTGGTGGCATTCCCTGGAAAAAAAGAGAAACCAAGTTGTAACAATGACAGACAAAAGAACTTTTCTTCTAGAAGATGGGGCTTGGTTTTCTTTAACAATCAGGGTACTTTACATAAGAAATGCAATGAATTTCTTTCCATTTTTGATTTTATGTTCCATCAACCAAAACTCCCAGCAAGTACCAAGCATGACCTGGTACTCCTCCTGATGGTGAGGGCAAAGAACATAAAACCTTCACATTGATGTAAGCATAATAAGATGTACAAACTTCTCCAAGGTCATAAAGTGCAAGGAACCTACAATTCAAGTCGGGTTGACCTACTTCAAAGACTTTGAATAGACAGTGGCCTTACTAATAAATTACTCACCGACTCCTACCCAAAATGCTGCCAATTTATATATAATGGCTCCTGGCTTCAGAAAGTTCAGACTTTACTTTGGAGTCTGACATTTAGTATACCACAGCATCAGCATGTGGCATGACACCTGCGATACATGGGGATTGTGCTATTCTCCAAGATTCGGACTTAGGGTATGTGCACACAGCATCTTATAGAACTGTCAATGCCTGATGAAGAGACCTGAGTAGTCTTGAAAGCTTGCAATTTGATACCATCTTTTCAGTTAGCCATTAAAAGGTATCAACCACTGAGGACTCTCAATTTTAAATATTTTTATAGACCTGACAAACTCTCATCATATGTGAAGCAGAAGACGCTTTTGTGTCGACCCGCCACCACAATTGTGGGTTACCAGGGCAATGGGGTACTCAGAGCCGAGCCCGTAGAAGTCTATGGGATTGTCACAGGTAGCTGTGGCTCGGTCTGTGGCCCTGGCGGTCTGGCGTATGTTGGGGGAATATTTACAGGGGAAAGATTTATATACAGTTCGTGACGCCACCTGTAGTATTCTGGTAATTTGTACCAGCGCTGCTGTAGATCTCTGAGGGGATGGTGATGCAGCTAGATGTCGGGTCCCCTACAGGTGGGACTCTTCCCTCAGGTCGGTAGTTAGGTAGGGATTGTGCAGGCATGCAATCAATAACTCAGTCTCACACGGTCAGCGTCTTTCCATACCTTTACTTGTAAGATGTTCAAGCAGGTCCCAGGGAGGCTGATGGGGTTGGTGGAGGATGAGCTTTGAGGCAACAGCTAAGCAACTTAGGGGCCTCCTTTACTGTCCAATGAAGATGAGTACGACCAGCCTGAAGCGTAGTCCCCTCTATGATTCCAGCTTATCCAAAGCTGTGCTTCCCAGTCAATTTAGTGTTAGGAGCCTTTCTCTGAGGGAGCTGAATTCTTATTTTGTCCTGCAGAGACTCAAAGTCTTCACTTCCCCTGACCCCAGTTACGTACTGACTATAAGGGGGTGTTTGCCGCGACCTAGGGTCCGGTAAATCTCTGGTTTTCTCTTCACTATGCTTGTAGCTAATAGTGATCCTTCGGTCCCCAGTGACCGGTAGCAATGTGCAGGACTTTTCCAAGCCAAACGCACTTTTCCAATAATCTTCCTTCCACTTTGCCCTTCGATTTGCTCGACTCTTAATAGATAGTTCAGTCTTTCTTCCAGTGGGGCACAGCTCTGACTAGACTAAGGTGAATTAGACCACCTGTACCAGCCTCCACGTTCTGAACTGAAGACAGGCTCAAACTGGACACGTCTACTCTGTCCAAGGACAGGAAACTGACTGACTAGAAATCACTCCCTTCCACACCCCTGCTGGGTGTGTCAGAAGTGTACATGATGTCATGAAGAGACCTTAACTGTTACCTCTCCACTCATCCTCCTGGTATTGTGTACCAGGGCTACACATTCCCCCATGGTAAACGACAGCACTCCCGGGCTGTAAAATACAAAAGAGACATTTTGTTTATGCATGAAAACATTAAACAATTAACAGTAATTCGTCCCATCCGGGAGGTGAGGATATCTTGAACGTTGCAAACATTATAAAGAAATACAAAAGTATTAAATAGCATTCAATAAATATATGGTATACTTGTGAAGGACCCGCACCAAACCTTCAACGTAGGTCCTGGGTGGGCTGCAGGACATCCCAAATGCAGACCTCACTCAGTGCCACACCACACGGGTTTTTGGTTCAGAGGTAAGTCAAGGTTTCATGTGAAACCATTAAAAAGGCACTTTAGTGCAACTATTTACAGGATACAATTTTTGGGCTGGCTCAGTCCTCAGCCTCTGAGTCCATTGTTAAACGAAGACATAATAGGGAAAAACACATTTATATATATAGACTTTTAAAATGTTCACATAAATTCGTTATAACTACTGCTGATATCTAATGGGTAATTTCCCTTTTGTGATTCTCTCTGATCTACGTGGTGTAGTTTCAGGTATAACAAGTTGCGATCTGTCTGCACTGCGTAACGGCAAACTATAGAACTGCCTTAATCTTTCTATGGATCTGGCAAGCGTACTGATGGCTGGGCGGTGTGAGTCAGCTTCACCAGGAGATCCCATAGTATGGGGCGCTGCTTCAGATGATCCATCTTGAGGTTCCACAGGTTGAGGTGTTGCTGGGATGGGTAACTCCTGAGCGGGCTCAACTGGCACCACAGGCACAACTGGAGGTAGAATTTCCTCTTGTGGCTGATAAAACTGCAACACTGGAATTATCACAGCATCTCCCAGTCTAGGCCAATCCGCAGGAAAATCTCCCAGATCTGTGTGTATGACCTCTTCTTTCTTTTCTTTTGATTGAGGACAGGGTTCTTTTCACAACGCTTTAAGTGTTCTGGACACAACTTCAAATGATCTCTGGACACAGTGGTTGTTGTTCTTCCTCCGTCTTTACTGACGACACAAACTTTTCTGTTGTCATATTTAGAACCTTGTATGACGTAGGGTTCTTGCTCCCACTGATTATCCAATTTGTGCATCTTCCTTTTTCTTTTTAATACTACCTCTCCAGGCATCAAAGGCTTGGCAGGAGCATTTCGGTTGTAAACATCTTCCTGTTTCTCCCGTGCCTTATTGAGACTTTCCTCCACACAGATTTGTACTCTTCTGTATTGCTCTTGCCGATTGATGTCCCAGTTTTCAACAGCGTCGTCTGCCTCCGGTTCTACCACTCCAAGTTCTAAATCCATTGGTAGTTTTCCGGGCCTTGCTCTCATAAGATAGGCTGGAGTGCAGTTAGTTGAGCTTACAGGTATATGGTTATACAAATCAACCAAATCAGGTAGTAAATCCGGCCATCGATTCCTGTCTTCCAACGGTATGGATCTCAACAAGTCAAGGACAATATGGTTCATCTTTTCACAAAGACCGTTGGTTTGAGGGTGGTATGGTGTCGTTCTAATTTTCTTGCACCCGTACATATGACAGAATTCCTTGAATAAATCGGCTTCAAAAGCAGGTCCCTGATCGGTTAAGACTTGCTCCGGATACCCATGCGGTCTGCAGAAGCTTGCTTGAAAGGTCTTCGCGGCCGTCACTGCGGTCTGGTCTTTCACTGGAACAACTACCAGAAATCTGGAGTAATGGTCCACCATGGTCAAGGCGTATGAGTATCCAGATCTACTCGGTGACAGTTTGACGTGGTCCAGGGCCACAATCTCCAGGGGACGAGTCGTCCGGATAGGTTGCAGGGGGGCCTTTTGACTACCGTAGTCCTTTCTTCTGAGACCACAGGGTCCACAGTTCCGACACCACCTCTCGATGGAGCTGCGCATCCCTACCCAGTAGAACCGGCATCTCAACAGGGTCTCCAGCTTTCTCCAGCCAAAGTGTCCTGCTTGATCGTGGTATGCTTCCAACACCATTGGGACGTCTGCCTTGGGGACCACGATTTGCCAGACCATTTCATGGGTTCTGGGGTTGACGTATCTTCTGCACAACTTCTCACGGTATAGGAACAACCTGCTTTTCTCGTTCCACAGGAGCTTGGCTGACATAGGTGCATCCTTTTCCAAGGAGGAACCTTCCTGTCTTAACAACTCCTTGATGCGGCTGACCACTGGATCACTGTCCTGAGTCTCTTTCCAGCTGTGATGGGGTAAAGGATTTAATGTTGCACCATACTGCTTTCTGTGAACTCGATGCTCGTGGACTACCCCATTTCGATGGAACGCGGGTAGCTCAATTTCTTCCAGGTCGTCCGATTCTTCTTCCGTGTCAGAGTCATGCGGCATTCGGGACAACGCATCAGCATTAGCATTCTTTCGACCTGCCCGGTACTTGATATTAAACTGGTAATTGGACAACCGGGCCATCCATCGCTGCTCCATGGCACCCAGCTTGGCGGTTTCCAGGTGCGTTAACGGGTTGTTGTCTGTGTACGCCGTGAACTTATTGGAGGCCAGATAGTGCTTAAATCTTTCAGTAATGGCCCAGACCAGCGCCAGAAACTCCAGCTTGAAGCTGCTATAATTTTCCGGATTCCTCTCCGTTGGCCTGAGTTTTCTGCTAGCATAAGCGATGACTTTTTCTTGGCCATTCTGCTTCTGACTGAGAACTGCTCCCAGCCCTTCATTACTGGCGTCGGTGTACAACAGGAACGGTTGGCTGTAATCAGGATAGGTTAAGATCTCATCACCTGTCAGGATCTCTTTCATCTTTTGGAATGCTTCAGCCTGTTCTTTACCCCAATTAAAGGGAGGGTTTCTGCTCTTTAAGGATTGTCCTACCAGGAGGTCCTGTAAAGGAGCTGCCTTCTTCGTGTAATCTTTCACGAATCTCCTGTAGTAACCCGTTAGTCCCAGGAACTGTCGCACTTCCTTAAGGTTCTTCGGCTCCGGCCACTTCTGGATGGCAGTGACTTTCTCTGGGTCTGGCGCTACTCCTTCCGAACTGACGATGTGCCCCAAGTATTGTACCTTCTGTTTGAGTAGATGGCATTTTGAGGGTTTTAATTTCATCCCGTACCTGGACAGGGACTCGAATACTTCTGCCAGGTGCTTCAGATGGTCCTCATAAGTCTTGGAATACACGATGACGTCGTCTAGGTATAGCAGCACGGTTTCAAAATTGAGATGTCCCAGACAGTTTTCCATCACTCTCTGAAATGTTCCTGGGGCACTACTGAGCCCAAACGGCATTCTGTCGAACTCACAGAGCCCCATTGGGGTGGTGAAAGCCGTTTTCTCACGATCCTCCTCAGCCACAGCCACTTGCCAGTAACCACTAGTCAGATCGAGGGTAGAAAAGTAGTTAGCCGTTTTCAGAGCAGCTAATGATTCCTCTATACGTGGTAGCGGGTATGCATCCTTGTGTGTTATGCGGTTCACCTGCCTGTAATCCACACACATTCTCATACTACCATCTTTCTTTTTAACCAGAACTAGAGGGGCTGCCCAGGGGCTACAACTATCCCTTATCACCCCAGCTTTCTTCATATCATTCAACATTTCTTTAGCCTTCTGATAATGAGCTGGAGGTATGGGCCTATACCGCTCTTTGATGGGAGGATGACTGCCAGTAGGGATATGATGTTGTACTCCCTTAATTGTCCCAAAATCAAGTGGATTTTTGCTAAACACTTGGCGTACTCTTGCACCACCCGTAATACCCCTTGCTTCTGGTGAGCGGAGTGGTGTCCGTCCCAACATGGAGTTGCTGACACCATTCCGCCACCTGAGTTGCTGGTCATTGTCCTCCTCTATTTGACAGGAGTCTAAGACTCAGCCGGGAGAATAGAATTATTATCAACAGCATGAAGTTTAGCAATGGTTGCATAACGGGGTAAGTTTACCTCATCATCTCCCCAATTGAGAAGCCGTACCGGTACTCTTCCATTCACCACTTCTACTACTCCTCTAGCAGTCATAAGTGTAGGTCTATGTTCTGAATGGTGGGGTTCTACTACGGCTTGGTAATTCTGTCCTCTCAGACCTATGGCTGCCCTGCACCAAATGATCATTTCACTCATTGGGGGTATCACAATAGGATCCGAGTCAGTGACCCGTACATTACCAATTTCGCCGTCGGTAAGCTTCGCTTGCTGCTGACACACCAGGGCCCGGATCTCTCTTTGGATTACTCCTCTCTGCCTTGGTCGGGCAATCTCAGCGAGCTGTTGGAGCAAGAACACAACTTCTCCCAAACAATTACCGATAATGTTAGTACCCAAAATGATATTTAAAACCGTTCTCCTCATTTACAGTCTTTACTAACCAGAAGCCCTTGGTCTTTCAACTCCTCTCTGCCCACCTTTACATCTACACATTTTGTTCCGAGTACTTCTACAGGAAGACCATTAGAAGCATACACAGTAAAGTCAAGGCTCGGAGGTTTAAGACTGTCCATTGACCAGTACTTGGTATATAGAGCATCAGGTATTAGGGTCACCTGGGACCCAGTGTCTAACAATGCTGGAACAGCAATACCATCTAAAATAATAGACAGGTAGGGTCGCCCGCCCACATACCTGCGGTTCCAGTCTAGGGGGCCTGACGGGTATTCTCCTGGGTGTTGGCCCTTAGACCCAGGTTCTGCCCGTTTAAAGGACACTGTGTAGACAGATGACCTTTCCGGTTGCAGCGATAACAGATGATCTCTCGACGAGAAGGGTGTTGATCAGAGGTTGCTCCTGGGGGTGGCGTTGTCCTCCTCCGGGGGGGCGACGTCTTCTTTCTTCTCCGGTGCATCCACGGGACGTCCTCTGGGCAGTCAGCTAACAAGATCTTCCCTTCCTCTTCTTTCCGCAGCTGTAGGGCACTCATCACAGCGGCCAGATTTTTAGTCAGCTGGCGCACCTCTGAGCGCAGACAGTCCAATTCACTAGGAGGTGTCACCTGCGCTTTGGCTTCAGCCACTAACGGGGAAAAGGGGGTTACTGCCGGTTCCGGAGTGACTTCAGCCTGATGATGTTGGGTGGCCACCTCAGGTTTGCCCAGGGGCCGCAGCCCTTTTATTGCCATGTCCTTTAGGGCATCAAAGGTAGCATCAGGATGATCTAAGGACCACCAATTCACAGTTCTGCGTTCCTCTGGGGATCTCAATCCCTGTATAAATTGTTCTTTCAACATTTTATTCTCGTCGATAGCATTTAAATTGTTAATTTGCTTGAGTGCTTTCAGGGCTCCCTGTAGTCGGCAAGCATAGTCCCGGATGCTGTCACCTGGCTGTTGTGAACAGTGATAGAAGGCCATCCGGAGATCCGTTTCTGTGCGGTCTTCAAATATGGCATGTAGCTTCAGGAAGATCGCAGGTACCGACTCCTGATCAACGGTATCCCAGGTCTCCACTTCCCTCTCAGCAGCGCCAGTTAGCTGCCCTATTAGCACAGCAGCTTTTTGTCTCTCAGGCATGGAGTACATTTCTAGGATGCTGCATAACTTCCGCTTGAAGCCTGCTAATGTGCCTGGCTCACCGCTGTATTGGGGAAGCCATTTCGCCCCAGGCATATATGGGAGCGTTAGTGGCATGATCGGGACTACCGGACTGGGTGCAGGGCCTGCGCCCCCATCTGGCGCTACAATACCAGACGGTGCGGGATTGGGGCCTCCGGCTGGGGCCGCACTGTCAACCGGTTGTTGTGACATCTTAGCGCCCCCTTGGTTAAACGGAGCCTACCGGTTTCAGACGCTGCTATTTCACAGGCACCGCAGTGGGAACAGGACCTTCGTCGCAGGCGCTCTGATGTCAGAGCGTTCACTTCCTGTTGCAGGACCTGCCGATGAGTCAGAGCCGGGGGCGTGTCCAAGACTCTGCGCGCTCTTTCAGGTACGCCCACCTTCTTCTCCAACGCCTTAGGGCGCGAATCTGGCGGCAAATATGGCGGTATTTGGCGCCAAACAACAGCAACAGTCTTTTTCGCCAAAACACTCCACAGGCACACAGGGCTCGCAATGCTGCAAGTTTCGGATCCTGTTCGTGACGCCAAGTTTTTGTGTCGACCCGCCACCACAATTGTGGGTTACCAGGGCAATGGGGTACTCAGAGCCGAGCCCGTAGAAGTCTATGGGATTGTCACAGGTAGCTGTGGCTCGGTCTGTGGCCCTGGCGGTCTGGCGTATGTTGGGGGAATATTTACAGGGAAAGATTTATATACAGTTCGTGACGCCACCTGTAGTATTCTGGTAATTTGTACCAGCGCTGCTGTAGATCTCTGAGGGGATGGTGATGCAGCTAGATGTCGGGTCCCCTACAGGTGGGACTCTTCCCTCAGGTCGGTAGTTAGGTAGGGATTGTGCAGGCATGCAATCAATAACTCAGTCTCACACGGTCAGCGTCTTTCCATACCTTTACTTGTAAGATGTTCAAGCAGGTCCCAGGGAGGCTGATGGGGTTGGTGGAGGATGAGCTTTGAGGCAACAGCTAAGCAACTTAGGGGCCTCCTTTACTGTCCAATGAAGATGAGTACGACCAGCCTGAAGCGTAGTCCCCTCTATGATTCCAGCTTATCCAAAGCTGTGCTTCCCAGTCAATTTAGTGTTAGGAGCCTTTCTCTGAGGGAGCTGAATTCTTATTTTGTCCTGCAGAGACTCAAAGTCTTCACTTCCCCTGACCCCAGTTACGTACTGACTATAAGGGGGTGTTTGCCGCGACCTAGGGTCCGGTAAATCTCTGGTTTTCTCTTCACTATGCTTGTAGCTAATAGTGATCCTTCGGTCCCCAGTGACCGGTAGCAATGTGCAGGACTTTTCCAAGCCAAACGCACTTTTCCAATAATCTTCCTTCCACTTTGCCCTTCGATTTGCTCGACTCTTAATAGATAGTTCAGTCTTTCTTCCAGTGGGGCACAGCTCTGACTAGACTAAGGTGAATTAGACCACCTGTACCAGCCTCCACGTTCTGAACTGAAGACAGGCTCAAACTGGACACGTCTACTCTGTCCAAGGACAGGAAACTGACTGACTAGAAATCACTCCCTTCCACACCCCTGCTGGGTGTGTCAGAAGTGCACATGATGTCATGAAGAGACCTTAACTGTTACCTCTCCACTCATCCTCCTGGTATTGTGTACCAGGGCTACACACTTTAGGAAAATGCTTGTGGTGTTTTTTTTTTCCATTTTTACAAACAAAATAATTGCAACTTCCAAGCAGAGCTTCAAGAAGAACTGAACTTCTTTTAGCCAATTCACGGCTTTCGACACCTGAATCGGTTAAAAGAAGTCACAAAACGCAGAACATGTGCACAGCAAGTCATTGCAGAGCATATGCTCATTATTTTTTACGTTTACTGAGAGTTTTTTTCAGGCGAATTGTACCTGGAAAACGCTGTGTGCACATACCCTGAGGCTACAGAGGCATGTAAAAGTGTGGGCACCCCTGGTCAAAATTATTATTATTGTGAACAGTTAAGCAAGTTGAAGATGAAATTATCTCTAAAAGGCCTAAAGTTAAAGATGACACATTTCCTTTGTATTTTAGGCAAATATATATATATTTTCATCATTTACATTTTAAAAATATCAAAAAGGCAAATGGGCCAATGCAAAAGTTAGGGCACCCTGCATGGTTAGTACCTAGTAGTTAGTAGCTTTTGAAAGTATCACAGCTTGTAAACGCTTTTTGTAGCCAGCCAAAAGCCTTTCAATTCTTGTTTGATGGATTTTCATTCATTCTTCCTTGGCAAATTCTTCCAGTTCTGTGAGATTCCTGGGTTGTCTTGCATGCAGTGCTATTTTGAGGTCTAGTCACAGATTTTCAATGGTGTTCAGATCAGGGGACTGTGAGGGCCATTGTAAAACCTTCAGTTTGTACCTTTTGAGGTAATATATTGTGGATTTTGACGTGTGTTTAGGATCATTATCCATTTGTAGAAGCCATCCTCTTTTCACCTTCAGCTTTTTTACAGATGGTGTTATGTTTGCATCAAGAATTTGTTGAAATTTCATTGAATCCATTCTTCCTTTTACCCAGGAAATGTTCCCCGTGCAATTGGCTGCAACACAACCCCAAAGCATGATTGATCCACTCTGTAGCTTGATGGTTGGCAAGTTGTTCTTTTCCTGAAATTCTGGTCCCTTTTTTTGCCACACATACCTTTGATCATTTTAACCAAAGAGTTCTGTTTTAACTTTATTGGTCCACAGGACTTGTTTCCAAAATGCATCAGGCTGGCTTAGATGTGCTGAATTTTATGGTGAAGACTCAGGAGAGGTTTTCTTCTGATGAATCTTCCATGAAGGTCATATTTCTGCATGTGTCTCTGAACAGTAGGACAGTGTACTACAACTCCAGAGTCTGCTAAATCTTTCTTAAGGTCTTTTGCAGTGAAGAGGTGGTTTTGATTTGCCTCTCTAACAATCCTACGAGCAGCTTTCACTGAAATTTTGCTTGGTCTTCCAGATCTTATCTTGACCTCCACTGTCCCCTGTCAGCAGGATTGTGCTGAGTAACCTACAGACACTGTCAGGTTGGCGCCGTTAAACTGATTAAAATGATACTTTGGTTGATTTAATCCATCTTGTGGTTGTTTAATCTTTATTTTCTGTTTTGAGTTAATGATATACTCGTGCTCTGGGGCGGCCTGTTGGCAGTCTTCACTTGGTGCTCTGATTAGGTATCCATCTGTATGGATCGCCGATAACTGCTACTGTGCAGGTGCGGCCGGCGCCATCTTAGTGAAGACTGTTTTTTTTTTCTCTAGCAGCGCTATTAACGTGACAATAACAATAAGTGAGCTCAGTGGCTTGTGCCGTAAGCTCTTGCAGAACTGTTGCGTTAAAGGGACATCAGAACTGGAGACAATAACAGACACCGGAAGTAGCAGTGGAGACTCATCACTGGACCCGGGGAGGGTGAGTAAAGAAAAGTAGTTTGTTTTAAAAAATAAGCTGCAGCTGCAGGACAGAGATTTTCTCTTTTTTGGAAATCCCCTCTATTATTATTATTATTTATTTATATAGCGCCATTAATTCCATGGTGCTGTAAGAAATTATCCAATAGTATTCTTTAAACAGGCTTTTTATCTGCCTGATTTGGAAAGTCAAAAACTTCTTCAGAGTTTACAAAAATGAATATAATCATGGAAGACGGTCCAATAGAAATGTTAATGCGCTATCGCTTAGTTTTTGGAACTGGGGCGTCTCATACTTGGCTGCTTTAGCACTGTCACAGTGGGAAATTCCAGATTCTTCTAATTATTACCTACTTCAGTGCCAGCAACCAGTCCAGACTATCGGAATTTATGCTCTCTAGGGAGCCGGTGATATGGAGTATTTTGGGTCCTAGATAAAAATCTAATGAAGTCATCCGAATAACAAACATCAGCAAATATATATTGACTTTGTATGGACTGAATACTAGGAGTGGGATTTAGCAATAGATTGTGAACACTCTGAGCCTGGGGTGAGCGTGGGGTTATGCCAGGGACGGCTCCTCTTTATGCAGGGGGCTTGCTGAACTTGCAGTAAATGCGGTCTCAACAAATAAGCCTGAGCTTACAATGTGTTTTCCCACCAGGCCTGATCCACAGCAGATTTTATTTTTCTTTTAATTCAAAGGGGAAGCCGCTCCACTTTCATTCAAGTCACAAATTCAAGTGAAAAATGAAGCCGACCAGATAATGTCTGCAAAACAATATGGATTTGCCAGTATGTTGGTGGGAGCACTACAGGCTGGCGTCAGGAAGTCTGCAAGCTCCTTCAATTGCAGTTGATCCAGCCCCGTGCAGCTGCGCTCTCAGTACAATTAGCTTGTAGACACAATCAGGCCTCTTCCTTCAAAGTTCTTAAACTACAGTGATTCCTCTCATCGTGACACTGGAAAGCCCGTCACAAGCCAGGCAGTGTTTGGCCTCCTTCATCTGTGGGAATTCATTTCCATTTCTACAACAAGAGGCGATTTGTTCGGAGCTCCGCTGCATCTTGATATTATGATGTTGTGCATACATCAAACCTGTATACAATTTTTTTTTTTTTTTTTTTTCCCACAAGTGTTACATTGTCTGCACACGCCGAGAGAATTATTTAATTGTGGAAGGTTCTACCGGAATGCGAGAAGTTTGGATTTTTAACCATCTCATTTCTAAAAGTAATTAAAGGCATCCAGACTCGGGATCTTGGTTGGGAAATGATCCATTTTTTTATGCTATCTTATACGCATTTTTTAGGCTAAATTACAGGAATAATTTTTTGGTTATTTTCCCACGGAACGCATTTACTGCAGACTTCCACATTTATATCAACAGCGGTATTATTCTCACCCCCTGTACATAAACAGGTATACTATGCAGACGAGACCCTGAACTCTTGTCAACTCACTTTCCGGATAATTTTCGCAGTGTGTGCGCAGGAGTTTTTTTTAATATGAAAATACCATAGAAAAAAAATAGAAAATAAATAGCATCGCAGAAACAATCATTACTTGGTTTATCAGAAATTTTATTAGATGACAAAGATTAGCGCCCTTACGCCATGGCCAATTTCCATTTTTGTGTTTCTTTTTTTTCCTTCCTTCTTCCCAGAGCCATAACTCATCTATTTTTCTGTCCGTATAGCCATGTGAAGGCTTGTTTTTTGCAGTCGAGTTGTGCTTTTGAATCACACCAATCATTTAATCATTTTTTGCGAGAAGAAACGTCATTTTTATTAACTTCTTTCCAACATCAGGAGTAAATGTATGCCGATGTCGGACTCCCTCCCTTTGATGTGGGCTCCGGCGGTGAGCCCACATCTTTCCTGGCACATGTCAGCTGTTTTGAACAGCTGACATGTGCCCGGAACAGCCAGGCATTATGAATACATGAATTGCAATCCGCGGCTATTAACCCATTAAATGCCGCTGTCAAGCTCTGACAGCGGCATTTAACGTTGCTTCCGGCAATTGCGCCGGAAGTCTGCCCATCGGTGACCCCCGTCCTGTGATCGCGGGTCACCAATGGGTTGGAATGACAACCAGAGGTCTCCTGGAGACCTCTATGGTTGTCACTGCTGGCTTGCTGTGAGTATCGCCCGGTGGTCAGCGCTCATAGCAAGTGAGGTATTCTGCTACATGCAGGTGATCTGATCATCGCCTGTATGTAGCAGAGGTGATCGGGTTATGACAGTTTTTAAAAATATAAAAAAATAAAAAAATATGAAAGTTCAAATCACCTGCCTTACACATTAAAAATAAAACAATAAAAAAATTCAAACATACACATACATGGTATCGCCGAGTTCAGAATCACCAGAGCTATCAATAGAAAAATAGAAAAAAGGATTAACCTGATCGTTAAATGTCGTAGAGAGAAAAAAGTCAAAACACCAGAATTACGTTTTTTTTGGTCTCCACGACATGGCATTAAAATGCAATAACGAGCGATCAAAAGATCGCATCTGCACCAAAATGGTATCAATAAAAACGTCAGCTCGGTGTGCAAAAAATAAGCCCTCACTCGACCCGAGATCACGAAAAATGGAGACACTAACTGGTATAGGAATATGGCACAATTTTTTTTTTAACAAAGTTTGGAATTTTTTTTCACCACTTAGATAAAAATTAACCTAGACATGTTTGGTGTCTATGAACTCGTAATGACCTGGAGACTCATAATGGCAGGTCAGTTTTAGCATTTAGTGAACATAGTAAAAAAGCAAAACAAAAAACTGGGATTGCACTTTTTTTGCAATTTCACCGCACTTGGAATTTTTTTTCCCGTTTTCCAGTACACGATATGTTAAAACCAATGGTATCGTTCAAAAGTACAAGTCGTCTCGTAAAAACAAGTCCTCACATGGCCATATTGACCAAAAATAAAAAAGTTATGGCTCTAGGAAGTAGGGGAGCAAAAAATGAAAATGCAAAACCAAAAATACCTCTGGTCGTTAAGAGGTTAATACCATTTTGGGATAGATGAGACTTGTGTACAGCCTTTTTTGTGGAATCGCGGTGACCAAAAAAGCGTAATTTTGGCGTTCTTGAATTTTTTTCTGTTTACGGTGTTTACAGATTGGGTTAATTGTTTTCATGTTTTGATAGATCAGACTTTTCTGAACGCAGTGATACATATGTGTATTTTTTTAATATCTATATTTTCAATGAGGAAGAAGGGGAGTGATTTGAACTTTTAATCTTCGTTTATATTTTTTTTTCATATTTTTTAAAATATATATATTTTTTACTTTTCACTGTTCTTTTTAGTCCCCTTAGGGTACTTGAAGCCGCCATCATCTGATCGCTTGTGCTATATACTGCCATGCCAGAGCATCGCTTCATATAGCAGAAATCACGGTCTCCTTGAAGCCCGGCCACAGGCAAGCTTTCAGAGGGGCTCTGTAATGACATCAGCTGACCTTCTGCTGTCATGACAACCCATTGGCGATCCGCAATGAGCAGAGACAATGATGAGCATGCAAAACGTACTTCCATGGCCTGCAGCGTCTCCAGACTTGTCTCCCATTGACCACATCTAGGACATCATTGATCTGCAACTGCAGAAGAAACTGCCAGCAGAACATCTTGATGATTGCCCAAGTACATTCATTGTGACAGAACATTCCTCAACAACCATTAATAGCCTCATTGATAGCAACTAAGGTGTGTAAGTGCGGAGATTTCTGCACATGGTGCTCATACTCCATACTGAATAAATCGAGCTATTAAACTACTGCTGATCAGCAAAAATCAATCCAACTGTTGATTTTTAATGTTGCAATTCAGCTGTTGTTAACCCAGCCTAGCAATCAGTGGAATCGGCCATTCAGACTTAAGGTACTGCCACACTACATAATCCCGCTAGCAATCTCGTTAGCGTCGCATACTAATGAGATCGCTAGCGGGATTGTTTCTATATCGCTAGTGGCTACCTATTTTAGCGATGTCGTTAGGACGCTATCGCGGTTAGCGATCTCCTTAACGACTTTAGCGGTACAAAAGTACCGCTAAATCGCTAAAAAAGGTGCCACACTCAGCGATTACATACTTACCAGCGGGGCGCCAGCGACGAAAATAGGGTCCGAAACGATCGCTGTGATGAACGAGATCACAGCAGGGGCCTCGTCGCTGGTAGATGCCGCACACAACAACATCGCTAACGGGATCGCTAAATAGTGACGTTTTTTAGCGATCCCGTTAGCGATGTTGTTTAGTGTGGCATACCCTTCATGAAGATGATCTGTCGCGTGCACGTATGTCAGTCTTGCCCCAGCTACACCCACTTTGTCGGCGACCCCCACTCATCAAATTCATGACAAGTGATGGTGTTTACTACACCAAAAGTCTTACTTCAGCAGAGATGGAGTGATTTTTGTGGTGAGGTGCACGCAGCCTCGCCTGAGTCATTAAGAAGTGAACACCTTTTAATGAATCAGGAACATTATCTCCAAAATGCCCCCTCATTAAGACTAGCGAGAGAATCAACGATCTTGATTAATTGCCCCCACTGTGTGCATGATTATTAGGCAAGTGAGTATTATCCACCATATCATCATTTTCATGCAGATTTTCCAACGTCGAGCTGTGTAAATGTTAATACTGATTGGATGAAGCAGAACAGGTGATGTGTATTTGTGTAATGGGGAGGAAGACGACTAAGGTTACAACAACCTTTATCGAGTTCCTCAGGCAAAAATGGGCCACAAAAGAGCTTAACTGACTCTGAAAAGTTAAATATTGTTACAAGTTGTACTGAGGGATGCAGCACTCCTGAAATTGCTCAGATATTAGGGAGCGATCACAGAACCATCAAAAATTTTGTTGATAATATCAGCAAGGTTGCAAAAAAGTATCGAGAAGAAAGACGCACATTAGCTGCCAAAGATTTGAGAAGAATCAAACGTGAAGCGACCAGGATCCCATTGTCACCCAGTGCTGTCATATTCCACAGCAACAACCTCCCTGGAGTGCCCAGAAGTACAAGGTGTTCAGTGCTCAGAGACTTGACCAAGGTACGGGAGGCTAAAACCCGAACACCACTGAGCAAGACACAGAATTGGAACTGTCAAGACCGGGCCTAGAAATATCTGTAGACAAGATTTATCAAAGGTTTTATGGACTGATGAGATGAAAGTGATTCTTGCCGACCAAAAGGATGGGCCCATGACTGGATCAGTAACGGGCACAGACCTTCACTTCCACTCAAACGCCAGCAAAGTGGAGGTGGGAACGTTTTTATTGAGCTGCTGGAAATGCCGTTCTCCTTTTTTTTCCTTCTATTGTTGCTGTGCTGCACCAGCTGGAGACATGGCACTTACCGGTTTTGCCTCCCATGGACTCTAATCTTACAAGCGTGGTAAGCTCCAACCACCCGCTTTTTCTCTAAAGATGAGCTGGTTGGACCTTTTTAGGTTGAAGATGGATTGAAAATCAACTACCAAATATACTGAAAAATTTTAGAAGACAGGAAAAAGTTTGCTCCATTCAAGAAAACCATAATTGTTATGCAGGACAATTGCTCCACGCAACATCGAAATTCCACTGCTCGGTTGCCACTACTTGGACAACCCCTTCCCCAATCTGAATGTTTGCTCCTGTAAGATAAAAACACTCATACTCATCTCTGGCGCTGTTCCAGCAGTGACGGCACTCACGTTCCCGGGACCCCACATGAGGGGTTGTTATGGCACGTGACCCTGTCCCAATCAGCTCTGGGGTCGCTATCCTCAATGATTATGTATTGGTAATCATGAGGCAGTGAGTACCAGCCGCAGCTCTCATTTCCTCTTGATACTAATACATCCGAAAGCGGGGGCAGTGATGCCAGAGCTGATTTGGGCACAGTGCTCACGTGTCCCTCACATCCCACGAGAGCGCCGGGAACGCGAGTGCTGACATTCCGGAACAGCGCCGGCACGGGAGATGGCAAAGTGTTTTTATTTTCACGGGGGAAACTTCAGTTTGAAAAGGGGGTTTGTCCTAGTTGGGGCCCAATTTTTTTGCATTAAATTTGTCAAATAAGTCGTGGAAAACGGTCTGTGAAGGAAGACGGAGCGGGGGTCAGCTGTGACATCCATATTGTGGACCCTGTGTTAAAAACTGTGTACAGAGGTTATCTGTTTTGTAATCTTGCCCCCTGAGGAAATGCAGCTCCCCTAAAAAACACTTCTAAAAAGGAAGGGAACTAGATCAAAAAAAACTCTAGCAGGTAGTATGAAAATGGCAATATTACAATTTTTTATTGTGCTGTAAAAAAAGACCAAGCTAAAAAATTTTTTTTTTTAAATACATGTGTGTGGCCCACTGCGCTTGGACACAATGTTCCCAGGGGTACACAGAAAAAAGGGAAATGCAAAATCTGATATTCATTCCACTCACCTTCCCTAGATTGCCACTAGAGGGAACCCTTAAATATTTAAGGGTGTGAGATAGGTAGCAGTAGATCGTTTTATTAGTTCATTTCCAGACTGGGGGGATAGGAGGCAGTCCCTTTAGGTCGGGGTTTTTTGCCAGTTTGTCAGTGAGTATACTAGCCAGACTGGGAGAGATCCTGTCAGACAAGACAAAAAATTGCAAGCTGTTTTTCTAAAAGACGGACGTTATTCCCTAAGGGAAGTGGAAAGTGACTCTCGGACAAGCTGTATTTAGGGTTTAAAGAAAGGCCTGAGAGCTGCTTGGGCAGGTCTTTAAGGAACAAAGGAAGGGGCTACGTTTTTGGAACATCGATTAACTGAGAAAACAGTCATGAGCTTTGGGAGAAAAGGGAAACTGCGCTACACCTCTGCACCTTTTGCTAGTTAAAGAAGTAGGGCGACGGGCGATGTGACCCAAAAAGGATTACTTTGGTGACAGATCCCCCTTCACTACTTAACCGGCACCGGGTCCGAAGTATTTCTAGAACCTTTACGGCTAGGAGAGAAACACCGGAATCCTTGCTGGACTTCAAGTGACAGAAGTAGCCCTAAGTGCCAAACTACCCGGGGTAGGCAGAACAGGGGTGGGTCTGCAGCCATAAAACTTTGTTCTTCCCGGAAAACATCCCCACAATGTTGGCCGGGGGGAAGCTTCTTGCTTAAGTTAAACGACTTCACGGGGTTAGACTCATACACTTTAAAGGGAAAAAGGGGGCCTAAACCCACTTGGAATTACCCTGGATTGCATACTCCCCCTGGCAGCTCCCC
>JARQOD010009757.1:0-30077 GCA_033576555.1 Oophaga sylvatica
AAATCGTGGTCCCCAAGGCAGACGTCCCAATGGTGTTGGAAGCATACCACGATCAAGAGGACACTTTGGCGGAGAAAGCGGAGACCCTGTTGAGATGCGGTTCTACTGGGTAGGGAATGCCAGCTCCATTGAGAGGTGGTGTTGGAACTGTGGACCCTGTGGTCTCAGAAGGAAGGACTACGGTAGTCAAAGGCACCCCTGCAACCTATCCGGACGACTCGCCCTCTGGAGATTGTGGCCCTGGACCACGTCAAATTGTCGCCAAGTAATCTGGATACTCATACGCCCTGACCATGGTGGACCATACTCCAGATTTCTGGTGGTTGTTCCAGTTAAGGACCAGACCGCAGTGACGGCCGCAAAAAACCTTTCAAGCAAGCTTCTGCAGACCGCATGGGTATCCGGAGCAAGTATTAACCGATCAAGGACCTGCTTTCGAAGCTGATTTATCAAGGAATTCTGTCACATGTGCGGGTGTAAGAAAATTAGAACAAGCCAAACCACCCTCAAACCACGGTCTTTGCGAAAAAATAACCATATTGCCCTTTGATTGTTGAGATCCATACCGTTGGAAGACAGAAATCGATGGCCGGACTTACTACCTGATTTGGTTGATTTGTATAACCTATACCTGTAAGTTCCACTAACTGCACTCCAGCCTATCTTATGAGAGCAAGGCCCGGAAGACTACCAATGGATTTAGAACTTGGGAGTGGTAGAACCGGAGGCAGACGACGCCGTTGAAAACTGGGACATCAATCGGCAAGAGCATACAGACGAGTGCAAATCTGTGTAGAGGAAAGTCTCAACAAGGCACGGGAGAAAACAGGAAGATATTTACAACAGAAATGCTCCTGCCAAGCCTTTGATGCCTGGAGAAGTGGTATTAAAAAGAAAAAGGAAAATGCACAAATTGGATAACCAGTGGGAACAAGAACCCTACGTTGTACAAGATTCTAATATGACAACAGAAAAGTTTGTATCATCAGTAAGGACGGAGGAAAAAAACAATAACCACTGTGTCCAGAGACCATTTGAAATTGTGTCCAGAACCCTTAAAGCTTTATGAAAAGAACCCTGTCATCAATCAAGAAGAAGGAAAGGAAGAGGTCATACACACGGATCTGGGAGATTTTCCTGCGGATTGGCCCGACTGGGAGATGCTGTAATAGTTCCGGTGTTGCAGTTTTATCAGCCACAAGAGAAGTTCTACCTCCAGTTGTGCCCGTGGTGCCAGTTGAGTCCGTTCAGGAGTTCCCATTCCAGCAACACCTCAACCTACGGAATCTCAAGAAGGATCATCAGAAGCAGCGCCCATATATGGGATCCCCCTGGTGAGCGACTCACACCCGCCCACCATCAGTACGTTGCCAGATCCATAGAAAGATTGAGGCAGTTCTATAGTTTTGCCGTTACGCAGTGCAGACAGATCACAACTTAATATACCTGAAGCTACTCCCGTTAGATCAGAGCGAATCACAAAAGGGAAGATACCCATTCGATTCCAGCAGTAATTATAACAAACTAATGTGAATATTGTAAAAAAGTATATATATATATGTCTTTTCCTTATTTGTCTTATAATGGACTCAGAGGCTGAGGACTGAGCCAGCCCAAAAACTGTATCTTGTAAATAGTTGCACTAAGGTGCCTTATAATGGTTTCACCACGAAGCCTTGACTTACCTCTGACATAAAACCCGTGTGGTGAGGCACTGAGTGAGGTCTGCATTCATATGTCCTGCAGCCCCACCCAGGACCCACGTTGAAGGTTTGGTGCGGGTCCTTCACAAGAATATTGTCGTTTATTTTATATGAACATGTCTATTTAATATTTTGTATTTTTCTATATTTAATGTTTTGTTTGCAACGTTCAAGAAATCCTTACCTCCCGGATGGGACGAGTTTAATGTTAATGTTTAAATGCATAAACAAAATTGTCTCTTTGTATTTCACAGCCCGGGAGTGCTGTCGTTTACCATGGGGGAATGTGTAGCCCTGGTATTTAAGGTACACAATACCAGGAGGATGAGTGGAGAGGTAAAGGTTAAGGGCTCCACATGACTTACACTTCGGTCACACCCAGCAGGGGTGGTAGAGGGGTGTGTGGTTTTTAGCACAAGAGAGTCTGGTAGTGTCTCCTGAGGTGAAGGGAGAGAGAAGGGTGCCTGTCTGGAGCACCAAGATTCCTGTCGATTCAGAGAGACAGTACAGTAGTGGAGGCTAGTATAGGTGAGCCAGTTCACCTTAGCCTAGTCAGTGCTGAGATTGAGAGTTTGTGCAAGTCGAAAGGCACAGTGGAAGGAATTCAGAAGTGCTTTAGGATTGAAGTATCCTGCACATTGTCACCGGTCACTGGAGACCGAAGCATCACTATAGCTTCACGCATAGTGGTAAAAGAACCAGAGGCTTACGGACCTTAGGTAACAGAAAGCAGCCCTTGAAGTGTCAGTACGTAACAGGGGTCAGGTGGAATAGGAACTTTGAGCTAGGCCAAGCATAGAAGAACCTAGTTTCATCACTGGAGGCTCCACCACAAAACTGACGGGCAGTACAGCTTTGAAAATAGCTGAAGTTTCAGGAGTGAACTACGCTTTATGCTGGTTGGACTCATCATCATTGGAAAGTAAAGGAGGCCCCTGCCTTGCTCAGCGTTGCTCAAAACTCATCCTCCATCAACCCCATCAGCCTCCCTGGGACCTGCCTTACCATCTTACAAGTAAAAGGTATGGAAAGACGCTGACGGTGTGAGACTGAGTTATTTAATTGCATGCCTGCACAACCCCACCATAACCATCGACCTGAGGGAAGAAGTCCCACCTGTAGGGGACCCGACATCTAGCTGCCTCAACACATCCCCTCAGAGATCTACAGCAGCGCTGGTACAAATTACCAGAGACTACAGGTGGCGTCAAGAACTGTATATAAATCTATCCCCTGTAAATATTCCCCCCAACATACGCCAGACCGCCAGGGCCACAGACCGAGCCACCGCTACCTGTGACAACCCCATAGACTTCCATGGGCTCGGCTCTGAGTACCCCATGCCCTGGTAATCCACAATTGTGGTGGCGGGTCGACACACCTCCTCTCCCTGTATTATATCACCCAGCACAGAGCCTCCTCACCCTGTATTATATCACCCTGCACAGAGCCTCCTCTCCCTGTATATTCACCCTGCACAGAGCCTCCTTTCCCGTATTATATCACCCTGCACAGAGCCTCCTCTCTCTGTATTATATCACCCTGCACAGAGCCTCCTCACCCTGTATTATATCACCCTACACAAAAGCCTCCTCACCCTGTATTATATCACCCTGCACAGAGCCTCCTCTCGCTGTATTATAGCTCCTGCACAGAGCCTCCTCTCCCTGTATTATATCACCCTGCACAGAGCCTCCTCACCCTGTATTATATCACCCTGCACAGAGCCTCCTCTCTCTGTATTATATCACCCTGCACAGAGCCTCCTCTCCCTGTATTATATCACCCTGCACAGAGCCTCCTTTCCCTGTATTATATCACCCTGCACAGAGCCTCCTCTCTCTGTATTAATCACCCTGCACAGAGCCTCCTCACCCTGTATTATATCACCCTACACAGAGCCTCCTCACCCTGTATTATATCACCCTGCACAGAGCTCCTCACCCTGTATAATATCACCCGGCACAGAGCCTCCTCACCCTGTATAATATCACCCGACACAGAGCCTCCTCACCCTGTATAATATCACCCTGCACAGAGCATCCTCTCCCTGTATTATATCACCCTGCACAGAGCCTCATCTCCCTGTATTATATCACCCTGCACAGAGCCTCCTCACCCTGTATTATATCACCCTGCACAGAGCCTCCTCTCCCTGTATTATATCACCCTGCACAGAGCCTCCTCACCCTGTATTATATCACCCTGCACAGAGCCTTCTCTCCCTGTATTATATCACCCTGCACAGAGCCTCCTTTCCCTGTATTATATCACCCTGCACAGAGCCTCCTCTCTCTGTATTATATCACCCTGCACAGATCCTCCTCACCCTGTATTATATCACCCTACACAGAGCCTCCTCACCCTGTTTTATATCACCCTGCACAGAGCCTCCTCTCGCTGTATTATATCACCCTGCACAGAGCCTCCTCTCCCTGTATATATCACCTGCACAGAGGCCTCCTCACCCTGTATTATATCACCCAGCACAGAGCCTCCTCACCCTGTATTAATATCACCCTGCACAGAGCCTCCTCTCCCTGTATTATATCACCCAGCACAGAGCCTCCTCACCCTGTATTATATCACCCTGCACAGAGCCTCCTCTCCCTGTATTATATCACCCTGCACAGAGCCTCCTTTCCCTGTATTATATCACCCTGCACAGAGCCCCTCTCTCTGTATTATATCACCCTGCACAGAGCCTCCTCACCCTGTATTATATCACCCTACACAGAGCCTCCTCACCCTGTATTATATCACCCTGCACAGAGCCTCCTCTCGCTGTATTATAGCTCCCTGCACAGAGCCTCCTCTCCCTGTATTATATCACCCTGCACAGAGCCTCCTCACCCCGTATTATATCACCCTGCACAGAGCCTCCTCTCTCTGTATTATATCACCCTGCACAGAGCCTCCTCTCCTGTATTATATCACCCTGCACAGAGCCTCCTTTCCCTGTATTATATCACCCTGCACAGAGCCTCCTCTCTCTGTATTTATATCACCCTGCACAGAGCTCCTCACCCTGTATTATATCACCCTACACAGAGCCTCCTCACCCTGTATTATATCACCCTGCACAGAGCCTCCTCACCCTGTATAATATCACCCGGCACAGAGCCTCCTCACCCTGTATAATATCACCCGACACAGAGCCTCCTCACCCTGTATAAATATCACCCTGCACAGAGCATACTCTCCCTGTATTATATCACCCTGCACAGAGCCTCATCTCCCTGTATTATACACCCTGCACAGAGCCTCCTCACCCTGTATTATATCACCCTGCACAGAGCCTCCTCTCCCTGTATTATATCACCCTGCACAGAGCCTCCTCACCCTGTATTATATCACCCTGCACAGAGCCTTCTCTCCTGTATTATATCACCCTGCACAGAGCCTCCTTTCCCTGTATTATATCACCCTTGCACAGAGCCTCCCTCTCTGTATTATATCACCCTGCACAGAGCTCCTCACCCTGTATTATATCACCCTGCACAGAGCCTCCTCTCTCTGTATTATATCACCCTGCACAGAGCCTCCTCACCCTGTATTATATCACCCTACACAGAGCCTCCTACCTGTATTATATCACCCTGCACAGAGCCTCCTCACCCTGTATAATATCACCCGGCACAGAGCCTCCTCACCCTGTATAATATCACCCGACACAGAGCCTCCTCACCCTGTATAATATCACCCTGCACAGAGCATACTCTCCCTGTATTATATCACCCTGCACAGAGCCTCATCTCCCTGTATTATATCACCCTGCACAGAGCCTCCTCACCCTGTATTATATCACCCTGCACAGAGCCTCCTCTCCCTGTATTATATCACCCTGCACAGAGCCTCCTCACCCTGTATTATATCACCCTGCACAGAGCCTTCTCTCCCTGTATTATATCACCTGCACAGAGCCTCCTTTCCCTGTATTATATCACCCTGCACAGAGCCTCCTTCTCTGTATTATATCACCCTGCACAGAGCCTCCTCACCCTGTATTATATCACCCTACACAGAGCCTCCTCCCCCTGTATTATATCACCCCGCACAGAGCCTCCTCTCGGTGTATTATATCACCCTGCACAGAGCCTCCTCTCCCTGTATTATATCACCCTGCACAGAGCCTCCTCACCCTGTATTATATCACCCAGCACAGAGCCTCCTCACCCTGTATTATTCACCCTGCACAGAGCCTCCTCTCCTGTATTATATCACCCAGCCAGAGCTCCTCACCCTGTATTATATCACCCTGCACAGAGCTCCTCTCCCTGTATTATCACCCTGCACAGAGCCTCCTTTCCCTGTATTATATCACCCTGCACAGAGCCTCCTCTCTCGTATTATATCACCCTGCACAGAGCCTCCTCACCCTGTATTATATCACCCTACACAGAGCCTCCTCACCCTGTATTATATCACCCTGCACAGAGCCTCCTCTCGCTGTATTATAGCTCCCTGCACAGAGCCTCCTCTCCCTGTATTATATCACCTGCACAGAGCCTCCTCACCCTGTGTTATATCACCCTGCACAGAGCCTCCTCTCTCTGTATTATATCACCCTACAAAGAGCCTCCTCTCCCTGTAGTATATCACCCTGCACAGAGCCTCCTCACCCTGTATAATATCACCCGGCACAGAGCCTCCTCACCCTGTATAATATCACCCGACACAGAGCCTCCTCACCCTGTATATATCACCCTGCACAGAGGCCCCTCTCTCCCTGTATTATATCACCCTGCACAGAGCCTCCTCTCCCTGTATAATATCACCCGGCACAGAGCCTCCTCACCCTGTATAATATCACCCCGACACAGAGCCTCCTCACCCTGTATAATATCACCCGACACAGAGCCTCCTCACCTTGTATAATATCACCCTGCACAGAGCCTCCTCTTCTGTATTATATCAACCTTCACAGAGCCTCCTCTCCCTGTATTATATCACCCTGCACGAGCCTCCGAGTCCTCACCCTGTATTATATCACCCTGCACAGAGCCTCCTCACCCTGTATTTATATCACCCTGCACAGAGCCTCCTCACCCTGTATTATATCACCCTGCACAGAGCCTCCTCACCCTGTATTATATCACCCTGCACAGAGCCTCCTCTCCCTGTATTATATCACCCTGCACAGAGCCTCCTCTCCCTGTATTATATCACCCTGCACAGAGCCTCCTCTCCCTGTATTATATCACCCTACACAGAGCCTCCTCACCCTGTATTATATCACACTGCACAGAGTCTCCTCACCTGTATTATATTGACGCGCACCACATGTGTGGGTACCAGGGCTATGGGGTACTCGGAACCGAGCCCATGGAAGTCTATGGGAGTTGTCACTGGCAGCAGAGCTCGGTCCGTGGCCCTGGCGGTCATGCAATGGGGGATATTTACAGGGGATATAAAGATAGTTCGTGACGCCACCTGTGGTATCTGATCAATTGGACCAGCGCTGCTATAAGGATCTTCACAGGGGATGTTATGGGGGCAGCTGGGTGGTAAGTCTCCACAGGTGAGACGGGTCCCTGGAAGTCTATGGTGATGATGCAGGGTGTAGTTAAGAATTCAGTCACACACAATGCAGCTTCTTTCCATACCTTTACTTGTAGGTGTTTCAGGCAGGTCCCGGGGAGCTGGTCGGGGTGGAGAATGCACATTCGGGATAACCGCTGAGCAGGTTAGAGGCCTCCTTTACTTCATATGTATGTGAGTCCAAACTTGCATGAAGCGAAGTTAACTCTGTAATCTCCAGCTTGTTTCAATAACTGCAACGCCCGGCCGACATTGTGGTGGAGCCTTCTATGTCTCTGATTTCCAGATGTTGGTGAGAACTAAGGCGTTGGGGCTGATCAGGCCTTGCCCGTCCTGTCCTCCCTGACTCCGTTTACGTATCAGCGCTTAGGGCTACCTTCTGCTACTTGTAGTCCAGAAAGCCTCCGGTTATCTTGTTACTAGGCGTGAAGCGCTAGCAACGCCTCGGACCCCGGTGTCCGGTGAATTAGTGCAGGTAATCCGGTACCTGAAGCACTTATCTCTGTCCTTCTCCACTGCGCCCTTCGCCCTGCTCTCGCTCTTAACATAAGCACTTGTAGCTTTGTTGGAAATGTCAGCTTTCTTCAGAGCTCGCTGAACAGCTCTCAGTATCCTCCAAGTCCAGACTGGACTGACACTGAACTACACTGTACTAAGACAGGAAGCTGACTGACTGAACTCCTCTGTCCGAAGACAGGAAACAGACTGAACTCTGACTGAACACTGGGAATGACTCACTCCTGAGTCTCCCAAGGCTTGAATAATCCCTGACTGCTACGTGTCACTCCTTTTATACCCCTGATGGGTGTGTCTGAAAGTGTGAGTGACGTGAATGGATATCAAGCTTTTGCGGTTACCTTCCTGTGCATTTTCCTGGATTATGTGTGCCTGACATAGCTGGGCCACACATCATTACCCTGCACAGAGCCTCCTCACCCTGTATTATATCACCCTGCACAGAGCCTACTCTCCCTGTATTATATCACCCTGCACAGAGCCTCCTCACCCTGTATTATATCACCCTGCACAGAGCCTCCTCTCCCTGTATTATATCACCCTGCACAGAGCTTCCTCACCCTGTATTATATCACCCTGCACAGAGCCTCCTCACCCTGTATTATATCACCCTACACAGAGCCTCCTCTCCCTGTATTATATCACCCTGCACAGAGCCTCCTCTCCCTGTATTATATCACCCTGCACAGAGCCTCCTCACCCTGTATTATAGCTCCCTACACAAAGCCTCCTCTCCCTGTATTATATCACCCTGCACAGAGCCTCCTCTCCCTGTATTTTATCACCCTGCACAGAACCTCCTCACCCTGTATTATATCACCCTGCACAGAGCCTGCTCACCCTGTATTATATGACCCTACACAGAGCCTCTTCACCCTGTATTATATGACCCTACACAGAGCCTCCTCACCCTGTATTATATCACCCTGCACAGAGCCTCCTCTCCCTGTATTATGATGTGTGGCCCAGCTATGTCAGGCACACATATCCAGGAAAATGCACAGGAAGGTAACCGCAAAAGCTTGATATGCATTCACGTCACTCACACTTTCAGACACACCCACCAGGGTATAAGAGGTAGTGACACGTAGCAGTCAGCCAGTCAAGCTTCCTGTCTAAGGACAGTTCAGTCTTTCTAGACAGTCTGTGCAGGAGGAGTGAGTGGGCACATTCTGTTCAGCTGAGGAGGGAGAGGAGTTCAGTCAGTCAGCTTCCTGTCTTCAGACAGTGCAGTTCAGTGTCAGTCCAGTCTGGACTTGGAGGATACTGAGAGCTGATCAGTGAGCTCTGGAGAAAGCTGACATTTCCATCAAAGCTACAAGTGCTTATGTTAAGAGCGAGAGCAGGGCGAAGGGCACAGTGGAGAAGACAGAGAGAAGTGCTTCAGGTATTGGATTACCTGCACTAATTCACCGGAAAACCGGGGTCCGAAGCGTTGCTAGTGCTTCATGCTTAGTAACAAGATAACCGGAGGCTTTCTGGACTACAGGTCGCAGAAGGTAGCCCTAAGTGCTGATACGTAACCGGAGTCAGGGAGAACGGGACTCTGAGTCAAGTGCACGACAAAAGTAAGGACTTAGTTCTCTCAACATCTGATAATCAGAGACATAGAAGGCTCCACCACAATGTCGGCCGGGCGTTACAGCTATTGAGAAAGCTGGAGATTGCAGAGTTAACTTCGCTTCATGCAAGTTTGGGCTCAGATATATATGAAGTAAAGGAGGCCTCTAACCTGCTCAGCGGTGTCCCGAATGTGCATTCTCCGCCCCGACCAGCTCCCCGGGATCTTCTTGAAACACCTACAAGTAAAGGTATGAAAAGAAGCTACATTGTGTGTGACTGAATTCTTATCTACACCCTGCATCATCACCATAGACTTCCAGGGACCAGTCTCACCTGTGGGAGACTTACCACCCAGCTGCCCCCATAACATCCCCTGTGAAGATTCATACAGCAGCGCTGGTCCAATTGATCAGACACCACAGGTGGCGTCACGAACTACCTATCCTTATAATCCCCTGTAAATATCCCCCATTGCATGATCGCCCAGGGCCACGGACCGAGTCCCGCTGCCAGTGACAACTCCCATAGACTTCTATGGGCTCGGTACCGAGTACCCCATAGCCCTGGAACCCACACCGCCTGGTGTGTGCGACTCAATATCACCCTGCACAGAGCCTCCTCACCCTGTATTATATCACCCTGCACAGATGAGTCGCACTAAGTACCAGGCTATGGGGTACTCGGCACCGAGCCCATGAAAGTCCATGGGATTTGTCACTGGCAGCAGGACTCGGTCCGTGGCCCTGGGCGCTCATACAATGGGGGATATTTACAGGGGAATTGTAGATTAGAATAGTTCGTGACGCCACCTGTGGTATCTGATCAATTGGACCAGCGCTGCTATATGGATCTTCACAGGGGATGTTATGGGGCAGCTAGATGGTAGGTCTCCCACAGGCGAGACTGGTCCCTGGAAATCTATGGTGGTGCATGGTGTAGGTAATAAAGCAGTCTCACACAAGGCAATCTCGTTCCATACCTTTACTTGCAGATGTTTCAGGCAGGTCCCGGGAAGCTGGTCGGGGTGGAGAATGCACATTCAGGATAACCGCTGAGCAGGTTAGAGGCCTCCTTTAACTCTATATGTATGTGAGTACAAACTTGCATGAAGTCAAGTTAACTCTATTAATCTCCAGCTTGTTCAATAGCTGCTACGCCCGGCCGACATTGTGGTAGAGCCTTTTGCTTAATCTGGTGGCCAGATATGGTGACCAGATATTGGAAAGAACTAAGTCGTTAGGGCTGATCAGGCCTTGCCCGTCTTGTTCTCCCTGACTCCGTTTACGTATCAGCGCTTAGGGCTACCTACTGTGACTTGAAGTCCAGAAAGCCTCCGGTGTTTCTTATTACTAGGCATAAAGCACTAGCAACGCTTCGGACCCCGGTGTCCGGTGAATTAGTGCGGGTAATCCGGTACCTGATGCACTAGTCTCTATCTCTCTCCACTGTGCCTCGCGTCCTGCTCTTGCTCTTAACATAAGCACTCGTAGCGATGTTGTGAATGCCAGCTTTTCTCCAGAGCTCGCTGAACAGTTCTCAGTACACTCACTGTTGTAGCTCCTATGATTCCCTTCTTTCTTCCTTTCTCTGGCTCTGTCCAGAGCAGCACACAGGTACTCTGTCAACTGTGTAAATGCTGTAGCTCCGAGAGTCACCTTCCTCAGACCCTGTCCAGAGCAGCACACAGGTACTCTGTCAACTGTGTAAATGCTGTAGCTCCGAGAGTTACTTTCCTCCTTCCAAAGAATACAGGTAGCTTGTCCTGAGGTACTGTTTCACTTGCTTCAATTGCAGCTCTGACTAGGCTAGAGTGCCTCTCTTGTCCACTCTTACTAGCCTCCACTTCTGTATGAGGTGAGCTACAGGAGCTCCTTCAGATCCCAGTCTTATCTCCTCTCCCTCCAAGACTTGAATTGAATGGCTGACTGAACAACGAACTGAATGTGCCACTCCTCTCCTCCTGCACAGACTGAACTGAACTGCTCTGCCACGTGTCACTACCTTTTATACCCTAGTGGGTGTGTTGGAAAATGTGAGTGACGTGAATGAATATCAAGCCTCACGGTTACCTTCTTGTGCATTTTCCTGGAATATGTGTGCCTGGCGTAGCTGGGCCACACATCCCCCCTTGGTTAAACACAGCACTCCCGGGCTGTAAAAGAGAAAAGAAAAACATTTTGTTTTGCATATAACAACAACATTTTAACTCTTCCCATCCGGGAGGTAAGAATTCTTGAACGTTACAATTTGTACATTAGAAAAATATAAAAGTATCAAAAACACTTTCATAATACAAGACAATATTCTTGTGGAGGACCCGCACCAAACCTCCCACGTGGGTCCTGGGTGGGCTGCAGGACTTCTGACTGTTGCAGACCTCACTCAAGGCCACACCACACGGGTTTTCTTTCAGAGGTAGATAGTAATGGTTTCGTGTAAAACCAAGATGTAGCACCGAAGCGCAAACTATTTACATTAAAGTTTTTGGGCTGGCACAGTCCACAGCCACACAGTCCTTGGCATGGTAAAACACATTTCACATATCAAGTAATCATTAATTCTTCACTTTAACTTCAATTTTCACTTTACCCAACCGGGGTATTCTATGCAAACTATGCAATCATCATCACATTTATTCTTTAGCTTTCTAACTCTGTACCCAGCCGGGTATTCTACTTAAATATGTAAACATCATCATACATATTAATAAAGTGCAAATCGGCAAAATTTCTTCTTTAAACTTTTTACATTTTTCAGTTGCAGTAAACCCCTGTCTGGGTCCTACTGATTTTCATCTTTGTTTGAGGTGACGTTTACTTTTTCCATCCCTGGGGACAGAATTACACGATGCCCTTGGGTACCCATTACCAGGATATCATGTCCTGCGATGTAGGTTTGGGTAGCTACAGTCTTCATTCTTACTAAGGTCCCTCCGGGTACTTCTGTCATGTAGGACGCAAGTGGCGTTGTTGAAGGTGTCGCAGTAACTTGCGATTCAGGACATGTCGCAGATTGCGATGCAGAACGTGACGTAGACTGCGGTGCAGAGGTGTACGCAGGGTACGATGCTGGACAAGACCTTGGTGTAGAGGACGCAGGTTGCGATGCGGTATGAGACGTAGACAGAGAGGCGTACGCAGGGGGCGATGATGGTGCACGGCCTGGTGCTGTGGGGGCCCGGGACTGAGACGCGGCAGCATTGTGTACGTTACCGGCTTCGGGGACGGGGTCACTGACGATAGAGACATTTAGGGCATACCATCCCTTTAAACCCCAGTGTCGAGTGTAACTGACTATGTCCCCATTAATGAGATCCCTTCCCGGATGACCGATGGGCAGGTGGGACTCTACATCCCGGCGGCTTACAAAGACTCCCGGATATAGGCCCGGCTCACGGATAAAGCCCCAGCCTTTGCGGAGTTTGAAGTCCGTTACGCACCCCTGACGCCGCGGTTCCCGGAGTGTACCTTTATCACGGCGGACACTCTCCTTGTCGGCGAGGAACTTCTCCAGGTACCGCTGACGGAACTGTTGTATTTCTCTCTCCTCCTGCTGCCGTTGTCTCTCCTTCTCACGACACAGCTCCTCGTGCTCCACTTTTGCAGCATAGGTGATGTCATCAAGGTACTCCATTTGCTCCCAGTCGATTTCCGGCAGTGATGGTTGAGACCCCTCCGGTGTTCCTACCGGGGAACTGTAATCTGCTGCGGCCTCCTCGCCTGGCTGGCACTCCGGAACGGGCAGGACCTCCTCAGCCTCTTCGCTTCCACCTCTCCATCGGTGGGATCAGGTACAGCACTTTTGGGGGCAGCCTCCGGTTGTCCTTCAGCCTTCTTCAGCAGGGACTTAGGAAAGGCAGGTGATGGCGTTATATCTGTGGGAGAGAACACTGCGTCCCACAGCAGCCGCTGTGTCTGGGCACGCCAGCGTCCCTCGGTCTCCTTCATGTCTGCATGGCGCTGGATCATTCTTTTAAGCGCCGCATTCTCCTCTTTTAATTCCAGCAGGGTTTGCTGAAGGTCCTGTACTGGGGACGGCTCCGGCACGGGCAGAGGCTCTTCAGGGGAACAGGGCCTGCCTGCCACTGCTCCTCCGCATAGCGTATCCCGTCCTTCCGCCATCTCACTCCAGGCCAGACTGTGTTTTTCATCAGGAACAATCTGGTCCCTTCCGTGGAGGCGGGATTTGTGCTTCCTCCTTTTTGCATAGAAGATGAAGAGGAGGCGGATCTCTCTTGCAGTGGGGCCATTGCGGACGTTGTAATAACACTTTGAGAGGGCGGCCATAACTTTCGCGCCACAGGGGGGGTACACGCCCACGAATGCACGCCCACCTTCTTCACCAGCGCCTCAGGGCGCGAATATGGCGGTAAAATGTCGGTATTTGGCGCCAAAAGTGACAAACAGCAAACAGTCTTTTTCTTGCATAAAACAGTCAATATAGGCAACACAGGACTCACAATTTTGCAAGCTTCGATCCTGTTCGTGATGCCAAAGATTGAGTCGCACTAAGTACCAGGGCTATGGGGTACTCGGCACCGAGCCCATGAAAGTCCATGGGATTTGTCACTGGCAGCAGGACTCGGTCCGTGGCCCTGGGCGCTCATACAATGGGGGATATTTACAGGGGAATTGTAGATTAGATAGTTTGTGACGCCACCTGTGGTATCTGATCAATTGGACCAGCGCTGCTATATGGATCTTCACAGGGGATGTTATGGGGCAGCTAGATGGTAGGTCTCCACAGGCGAGACTGGTCCCTGGAAATCTATGGTGGTGCATGGTGTAGGTAATAAAGCAGTCTCACACAAGGCAATCTCGTTCCATACCTTTACTTGCAGATGTTTCAGGCAGGTCCTGGGAAGCTGGTCGGGGTGGAGAATGCACATTCAGGATAACCGCTGAGCAGGTTAGAGGCCTCCTTTAACTCTATATGTATGTGAGTACAAACTTGCATGAAGTCAAGTTAACTCTATTAATCTCCAGCTTGTTCAATAGCTGCTACGCCTGGCCGACATTGTGGTAGAGCCTTTTGCTTAATCTGGTGGCCAGATATGGTGACCAGATATTGGAAAGAACTAAGTCTTTAGGGCTGATCAGGCCTTGCCCGTCTTGTTCTCCCTGACTCCGTTTACGTATAAGCGCTTAGGGCTACCTACTGTGACTTGAAGTCCAGAAAGCCTCCGGTGTTTCTTATTACTAGGCATAAAGCACTAGCAACGCTTCGGACCCCCGGTGTCCGGTGAATTAGTGCGGGTAATCCGGTACCTGATGCACTAGTCTCTATCTCTCTCCACTGTGCCTCGCGTCCTGCTCTTGCTCTTAACATAAGCACTCGTAGCGATGTTGTGAATGCCAGCTTTTCTCCAGAGCTCGCTGAACAGTTCTCAGTACACTCACTGTTGTAGCTCCTATGATTCCCTTCTTTCTTCCTTTCTCTGGCTCTGTCCAGAGCAGCACACAGGTACTCTGTCAACTGTGTAAATGCTGTAGCTCTGAGAGTCACCTTCCTCAGACCCTGTCCAGAGCAGCACACAGGTACTCTGTCAACTGTGTAAATGCTGTAGCTCCGAGAGTTACTTTCCTCCTTCCAAAGAATACAGGTAGCTTGTCCTGAGGTACTGTTTCACTTGCTTCAATTGCAGCTCTGACTAGGCTAGAGTGCCTCTCTTGTCCACTCTTACTAGCCTCCACTTCTGTATGAGGTGAGCTACAGGAGCTCCTTCAGATCCCAGTCTTATCTCCTCTCCCTCCAAGACTTGAATTGAATGGCTGACTGAACAACGAACTGAATGTGCCACTCCTCTCCTCCTGCACAGACTGAACTGAACTGCTCTGCCACGTGTCACTACCTTTTATACCCCTAGTGGGTGTGTTGGAAAATGTGAGTGACGTGAATGAATATCAAGCCTCACGGTTACCTTCTTGTGCATTTTCCTGGAATATGTGTGCCTGGCGTAGCTGGGCCACACACAGAGCCTCCTCTCCCTGTATTATATCACCCTGCACAGAACCTCCTCACCCTTAATTATATCACCCTGCACAGACCCTCCTCACCCTGTATTATATCACCCTGCACAGAGCCTCCTCACCCTGTATTATATCACCCTGCACAGAGCCTCCTCACCCTGTATTATATCACCCTGCACAGAGCCTCTTCACCCTGTATTATATGACCCTGCACAGAGCCTCCTCTCCCTGTATTATATCACCTGCACAGAGCCTCCTCTCCCTGTATTATATCACCCTGCACAGAGCCTTCTCACCCTGTATTATATGACCCTGCACAGAGCCTCCTCACGCTGTATTATATCATCCTGCACAGAACCTCCTCACCCTTAATTATATCACCCTGCACAGAGCCTCCTCACCCTGTATTATATCACCCTGCACAGAGCCTCCTCTCCCTGTATTATATCACCCTACACAGAGCCTCCTCTCCCTGTATTATATCACCCTGCACAGAGCCTCCTCTCCTTGTATTATATCACCCTGCACAGAGCTTCCTCTCCCTGTATTATATCACCCTGCACAGATCCTCCTCTCCCTGTATTATATCACCCTGCACAGAGCCTCCTCTCCCTGTATTATATCATCCTGCACAGAACCTCCTCTCCCTGTATTATATCACCCTGCACAGAGCTTCCTCTCCCTGTATTATATCACCCTGCACAGATCCTCCTCTCCCTGTATTATATCACCCTGCACAGAGCCTCCTCTCCCTGTATTATATCATCCTGCACAGAACCTCCTCTCCATGTATTATATCATCCTGCACAGAACCTCCTCTCCCTGTATTATATCACCCTGCACAGAGCCTCCTCACCCTGTATTATATCACCCTGCACAGAGCCTCCTCTCCCTGTATCATATCACCCTGCACAGAGCCTCCTCTCCCTGTATTATATCACCCTGCACAGAGCCTCCTCACCCTGTATTATATCACCCTGCACAGAGCCTCCTCACCCTGTATTATATCACCCTGCACAGAGCCTCCTCTCTCTGTATTATATCACCCTGCACAGAGCCTCCTCTCTCTGTATTATATCACCCTGCACAGAGCCTCCTCACCCTGTATTATATCACCCTGCACAGAGCCTCCTCTCCCTATATTATATCACCCTGCACAGAGCCTCCTCACCCTGAATTATATCACCTGCACAGAGCCTCCTCTCCCTGTATTATATCACCCTGCACAGAGCCTCCTCTCCCTGTATTATATCACCCTGAACAGAGCCTCCTCTCCCTGTATTATATCACCCTGCACAGAGCCTCCTCTCCCTGTATTATATCACCCTGCACAGAGCTTCCTCACCCTGTATTATATCACCCTGCACAGAGTCTCCTCTCTCTGTATTATATCACCCTGCACAGAGCCTCCTCACCCTGTATTATATGACCCTGCACCAGAGCCTCCTCTCTCTGTATTATATCACCCTGCACAGAGCCTCCTCACCCTGAATTATATCACCCTGCACAAAGCCTCCTCTCCCTGTATTATATCACCCTACACAGAGCCTCCTCACCCTGAATTATATCACCCTGCACAGAGCCTCCTCTCCTGTATTATATCACCCTGCACAGAGCCTCCTCTCCCTGTATTATATCACCCTGCACAGAGCCTCCTCACCCTGTATTATATCACCCAGCACAGAGCCTCCTCACCTGTATTATATCATCCTGCACAGAGCCTCCTCTCTCTGTATTATTTCACCGTACACAGAGCCTCCTCACCCTGTATTATATCACCCTGCACAGAGCCTCCTCACCCTGTATTATATCACCCTGCACAGAACCTCCTCTCCCTGTATTATATCACCCAGCACATAACCTCCTCTCCCTGTATTATATCACCCTGCACAGAGCCTCCTCTCACTGTATTATATCACCCTGCACAGAGCCTCCTCTCCCTGTATTATATCACCCTGCACAGAGCCTCCTCTCCCTGTATTATATCACCCTGCGCAGAGCCTACTCTCCCTGTATTATATCACCCTACACAGAGCCTGCTCTCCCTGTATTATATCACCCTGCAAAGAGCCTCCTCTCCCTGTATTATATCATCCTGCACAGAGCCTCCTCTCCCTGTATAATATCACCCTGCACAGAACCTCCTCACCCTGTATTATATCACCCTGCACAGAGCCTCCTCTCCCTGTATTTTATCACCCTGCACAGAGCCTCCTCACCCTGTATTATATCACCCTACACAGAGCCTCCTCTCCCAGTATTATATCACCCTGCACAGAGCCTCCTCTCCTGTATTATATCACCCTGCACAGAGCCTCCTCTCCCTGTATTAAATCACCCTGCACAGAGCCTCCTCTCCCTGTATTATTTCAACCTGCACAGAGCCTCCTCACCCTGTATTATATCACCCTGCACAGAGCCTCTTCACCCTGTATTAAATCACCCTGCACAGAACCTCCTCTCCCTGTATTATATCACCCTGCAGAGAGCCTCCTCTCCCTGTATTAAATCACCCTGCACAGAGCCTCCTCTCCCTGTATTATTTCAACCTGCATAGAGCCTCCTCTTCTGTATTATATCACCCTGCACAGAGCCTCCTCTCCCTGTATTATATCACACTGCACAGAGTCTCCTCTCCCTGTATTATATCACCCTGCACAGAGCCTCCTCACCCTGTATTATATCACACTGCACAGAGCCTCCTCTCCCTGTATTATATCACCCTGCACAGAGCCTCCTGTCCTTGTATTATATCATCCAGCACAGAACCTCCTCTCCCTGTATTATATCACCCTGCACAGAGCCTCCTCACCCTGTATTATATCACCCTGCACAGAGCCTCCTCTGTTGTGAATGGGTTTGAGTTGAGTTGTGAGCAGAGGCTCCCTCTGGTGGTTACAAGCGGTACTGGACTGTCCAGTGAAGATTGTGAGGACTGGGAATCAGGTGTTACTGACTGGTCTTATATAAGGGAGTCATTTTCCCATCAGGGTTGCCGGTGATCAATTGTTCTGGTCTGAATCCTTGATTCCTGTTTCCTTTGTAGCCTGCTGTGTCATGTCTGCTTCTCCTTTTGTGTTTGTGCTATATTTTTGCATTTTGTCCTGCACTTCTTTGGGGGCCTTCAGGGTCCCCTCCGGGGGCTTTTGCCCTCTCAGTTTAGTTCAGCCACTGAGTTTTGTACTTTTGCTTTTTCCAGTTTTTTCAGTGGCTGCTGTTTTGATTTTGTTACACCAGAGAACTAATTTAGGTGGTGGAGGTCGTGTGATCTCAGGTGATTTTGAAATTAGTAGAGTTGGTGCTTTTCAGGGTTTTCTGGGATTGCAGTAAGTACCCTTCCTATCCTTTTCTATTTAGTTAGTTTGGGCCCCAGCGTTTGCTCATACTATTTTCTTTCTGTGTCAGTATTTCCTCTTGTCTAACCGCCATTACATGTTTGGGGGCTTTCTATTATCTTTGGGGTTCTGCTCCGGGGCAGATAGCTTTCCTATATCTATCTTTAGGTGTAGTTAGTTTCTCAGGCTGTGACGAGGCGTCTAGGACCAACGTAGGAACGCTCCACGGCTGCCTCTAGTTGTGGTGGTTAGTCAGGGTACTGCAATCTCATAGATTCCAACTGCTCTGGTGTATTGCCTTTTTTGCCTGCACTCCTCAGCTACCGAAACATAACACTCCTCTCCCTGTATTATATCACCCTGCACAGAGCCTCCTCTCCCCGTATTATAGCTCCCTACACAGAGCCTCCTCTCCCTGTAGTATATCACCCTGCACAGAGCCTCCTCTCCCTGTATTATATCACCCTGCACAGAGCCTCCTCTCCCTGTATTATATCACCCTGCACAGAGCCTCCTCTCCCTATATTATATCACCCTGCACAGAGCCTCCTCTCCCTGTATTATATCACCCTGCACAGAGCCTCCTCTCCCTGTATTATATCACCCAGCACAGAGCCTCCTCTCCCTGTATTATATCACCCTGCACAGAGCCTCCTCACCCTGTATTATATCACCCTGCACAGAGCCTCCTGTCCCTGTATTATAGCTCCCTACACAGAGCCTCTGTGTAGCCCTGGTACACAATACCAGGAGGATGAGTGGAGAGGTAACAGTTAAGGTCTCTTCATGACATCACGTACACTTCTGACACACCCAGCAGGGGTGTGGAAGGGAGTGATTTCTAGTCAGTCAGTTTCCTGTCCTTGGACAGAGTAGACGTGTCCAGTTTGAGCCTGTCATCAGTTCAGAACGTGGAGGCTGGTACAGGTGGTCTAATTCACCTTAGTCTAGTCAGAGCTGTGCCCCACTGGAAGAAAGACTGAACTATCTAGTAAGAGTCGAGCAAATCGAAGGGCAAAGTGGAAGGAAGATTATTGGAAAAGTGCGTTTGGCTTGGAAAAGTCCTGCACATTGCAACCGGTCACTGGGGACCGAAGGATCACTATTAGCTACAAGCATAGTGAAGAGAAAACCAGAGATTTACCGGACCCTAGGTCGCGGCAAACAAGCCCCTTATAGTCAGTACGTAACTGGGGTCAGGGGAAGTGAAGACTTTGAGTCTCTGCAGGACAAAAGAAGAATTCAGCTCCCTCACAGAAAGGCTCCTGACACAAACCTGACTGGGAAGTACAGCTATAGATTAGCTGGAGTTATTGAGAGAACTACGCTGCAAGCTGGTTGTACTCATCATTGTGTTGAAAGTAAAGGAGGCCCCTAACTTGCTTAGCTGTTGCCTCAAAGCTCATCCTCCATCAACCCCATCAGCCTCCCTGGGACCTGCTTGAACATCTTACAAGTAAAGGTATGGAAAGACGCTGACCGTGTGAGACTGAGTTATTATTGCATGCCTGCACAATCCCTACCTAACTACCGACCTGAGGGAAGAGTCCCACCTGTAGGGGACCCGACATCTAGCTGCCTCACCATCCCCTCAGAGATCTACAGCAGCGCTGGTACTAATTACCAGAATACTACAGGTGGCGTCACGAACTGTATATAAACCTATCCCCTGTAAATACATCCCCAACATACGCCAGACCGCCAGGGCCACAGACCGAGCCACAGCTACCTGTGACAATCCCCATAGACTTCTACGGGCTCGGCTCTGAGTACCCCATTGCCCTGGTAACCCACAATTGTGGTGGCGGGTCGACACAAAAACTTTGGCGTCACGAACAGGATACGAAACTTGCAGCATTGCGAGCCCTGTGTGCCTGTGGAGTGTTTTGGCGAAAAAGACTGTTGCTGTTGTTTGGCGCCAAATACCGCCATATTTGCCGCCAGATTCGCGCCCTAAGGCGTTGGAGAAGAGGTGGGCGTACCTGAAAGAGCGCGCGAGTCTTGGACACGCCCCCGGCTCTGACTCAGCGGCAGGTCCTGCAACAGGAAGTGAACGCTCTGACATCAGAGCGCCTGCGACGAAGGTCCTGTTCCCACTGCGGTGCCTGTGAAATAGCAGCGTCTGAAACCGGTAAGCTCCGTTTAACCAAGGGGGCGCTAAGATGTCACAACAACCGGCTGACAGTGCGGCCCCGGCCGGAGGCCCCAATCCCGCACCGTCTGGTATTGTAGCGCCAGATGGGGGCGCAGGCCCTGCACCCAGTCCGGTAGTCCCGATCATGCCACTAACGCTCCCATATATGCCTGGGGCGAAATGGCTTCCCCAATACAGCGGTGAGCCAGGCACATTAGCAGGCTTCAAGCGGAAGTTATGCAGCATCCTAGAAATGTACTCCATGCCTGAGAGACAAAAAGCTGCTGTGCTAATAGGGCAGCTAACTGGCGCTGCTGAGAGGGAAGTGGAGACTTGGGATACCGTTGATCAGGAGTCGGTACCTGCGATCTTCCTGAAGCTGCATGCCATATTTGAAGACCGCACAGAAACGGATCTCCGGATGGCCTTCTATCACTGTTCACAACAGCCAGGTGACAGCATTCGGGACTATGCTTGCCGACTACAGGGAGCCCTGAGAGCCCTCAAGCAAATTAACCATTTAAATGCAATCGACGAGAATAGAATGCTGAAAGAACAATTTATACAGGGATTGAGATCCCAGAGGAACGCAGAACTGTAAATTGGTGGTCCTTAGATCATCCGGATGCTACCTTTGATGCCCTAAAGGACATGGCAATATAAAGGGCTGCGGCCCCTGGGCAAACCTGAGGTGGCCACCCAACATCATCAGGGTGAAGTCACTCTGGAACCGGCAGTAACCCCCTGTTCCCCGTTAGTGGCTGAAGCCAAAGCGCAGGTGACACCTCCTAGTTAATTGGACTGTCTGCGCTCAGAGGTGCGCCAGCTGACTAAAAATCTGGCCGCTGTGATGAGTGCCCTACAGCTGCGGAAAGAGGAGGAAGGGAAGATCTTGTTAGCTGACTGCCCAGAGGACGTTCCGTGGATGCACCGGAGAAGAAAGAAGACGTCGCCCCCCCGGAGGAGGACAACGCCACCCCCAGGAGCAACCTCTGATCAACACCCTCCTCGTCGAGAGATCATCTGTTATCGCTGCAACCGGAAAGGTCATCTGTCTCCACAGTGTCCTTTAAACGGGCAGAACCTGGGTCCAAGGGCCAACACCCAGGAGAATACCCGTCAGGCCCTCTAGACTGGAACCGCAGGTATGTGGGCGGGCGACCCTACCTGTCTATTATTCTAGATGGTATTGCTGTTCCAGCATTGTTAGACACTGGGTCCCAGGTGACCCTAATACCTGATGCTCTATATACCAAGTACTGGTCAATGGACAGTCTTAAACCTCCGAGCCTTGACTTTACTGTGTATGCTTCTAATGGTCTTCCTGTAGAAGTACTCGGAACAAAATGTGTAGATGTAAAGGTGGGCAGAGAGGAGTTGAAAGACCAAGGGCTTCTGGTAGTAAAGACTGTAAATGAGGAGAACGGTTTAAATATCATTTTGGGTACTAACATTATCGGTAATTGTTTGGGAGAAGTTGTGTTCTTACTCCAACAGCTCGCTGAGATTGCCCGACCAAGGCAGAGAGGAGTAATCCAAAGAGAGATCCGGGCCCTGGTGTGTCAGCAGCAAGCGAAGCTTACCGACGGCGAAATTGGTAATGTACGGGTCACTGACTCAGATCCTATTGTGATACCCCCAATGAGTGAAATGATCATTTGGTGCAGGGCAGCCATAGGTCTGAGAGGACAGAATTACCAAGCTGTAGTAGAACCCCACCATTCAGAACATAGACCTACACTTATGACTGCTAGAGGAGTAGTAGAAGTGGTGAATGGAAGAGTACCGGTACGGCTTCTCAATTGGGGAGATGATGAGGTAAATTTACCCCGTTATGCAACCATTGCTAAACTTCATGCTGTTGATAATAATTCTATTCTCCCGGCTGAGTCCTTAGACTCCTGTCAAATAGAGGAGGACAATGACCCAGCAACCCAGGTGGCGGAATGGTGTCAGCAACTCCATGTTGGGACGGACACCACTCCCGCTCACCAGAAACAAGGGGTATTACGGGTGGTGCAAGAGTACGCCCAAGTGTTTAGCAAAAATCCACTTGATTTTGGGACAATTAAGGGAGTACAACATCATATCCCTACTGGCAGTCATCCTCCCATCAAAGAGCGGTATAGGCCCATACCTCCAGCTCATTATCAGAAAGCTAAAGAAATGTTGAATGATATGAAGAAAGCTGGGGTGATAAGGGATAGTTGTAGCCCTGGGCAGCCCCTCTAGTTCTGGTTAAAAAGAAAGATGGTAGTATGAGAATGTGTGTGGATTACAGGCAGGTGAACCGCATAACACACAAGGATGCATACCCGTTACCACGTATAGAGGAATCATTAGCTGCTCTGAAAACGGCTAACTACTTTTCTACCCTCGATCTGACTAGTGGTTACTGGCAAGTGGCTGTGGCTGAGGAGGATCGTGAGAAAACGGCTTTCACCACCCCAATGGGGCTCTGTGAGTTCGACAGAATGCCGTTTGGGCTCAGTAGTGCCCCAGGAACATTTCAGAGAGTGATGGAAAATTGTCTGGGACATCTCAATTTTGAAACCGTGCTGCTATACCTAGACGACGTCATCGTGTATTCCAAGACATATGAGGACCATCTGAAGCACCTGGCAGAAGTATTCGAGTCCCTGTCCAGGTACGGGATGAAGTTGAAACCCTCAAAATGCCATCTACTCAAACAGAAGGTACAATACTTGGGGCACATCGTCAGTTCGGAAGGAGTAGCGCCGGACCCAGAGAAAGTCACTGCCATCCAGAAGTGGCCGGAGCCGAAAAACCTTAAGGAAGTGCGACAGTTCCTGGGACTAACGGGTTACTACAGGAGATTCGTGAAAGATTACACGAAGAAGGCAGCTCCTTTACAGGACCTCCTGGTAGGACAATCCTTAAAGAGCAGAAACCCTCCCTTTAATTGGGGTAAAGAACAGGCTGAAGCATTCCAAAAGATGAAAGAGATCCTGACAGGTGATGAGATCTTAACCTATCCTGATTACAGCCAACCATTCCTGTTGTACACCGACGCCAGTAATGAAGGGCTGGGAGCAGTTCTCAGTCAGAAGCAGAATGGCCAAGAAAAAGTCATCGCTTATGCTAGCAGAAAACTCAGGCCAACGGAGAGGAATCCGGAAAATTATAGCAGCTTCAAGCTGGAGTTTCTGGCGCTGGTCTGGGCCATTACTGAAAGATTTAAGCACTATCTGGCCTCCAATAAGTTCACGGCGTACACAGACAACAACCCGTTAACGCACCTGGAAACCGCCAAGCTGGGTGCCATGGAGCAGCGATGGATGGCCCGGTTGTCCAATTACCAGTTTACTATCAAGTACCGGGCAGGTCGAAAGAATGCTAATGCTGATGCGTTGTCCCGAATGCCGCATGACTCTGACACGGAAGAAGAATCGGACGACCTGGAAGAAATTGAGCTCCCTGCGTTCCATCGAAATGGGGTAGTCCACGAGCATCGAGTCCACAGAAAGCAGTATGGTGCAACATTAAATCCTTTACCCCATCACAGCTGGAAAGAGACTCAGGACAGTGATCCAGTGGTCAGCCGCATCAAGGAGTTGTTAAGACAGGAAGGCTCCTCTCTGGAAAAGGATGCACCTATGTCAGCCAAGCTCCTGTGGAACGAGAAAAGCAGGTTGTTCCTATACCGTGAGAAGTTGTGCAGGAGATACGTCAACCCCAGAACCCATGAGATGGTCTGGCAAATCGTGGTCCCCAAGGCAGACGTCCCAATGGTGTTGGAAGCGTACCACGATCAAGCAGGACACTTTGGCTGGAAAGCTGGAGACCCTGTTGAGATGCCGGTTCTATTGGGTAGGGATGCGCAGCTCCATCGAGAGGTGGTGTCGGAACTGTGGACCCTGTGGTCTCAGAAGAAAGGACTACGGTAGTCAGAAGGCACCCCTGCAACCTATCCGGACGACTCGTCCCCTGGAGATTGTGGCCCTGGACCACGTCAAATTGTCGCCAAGTAGATCTGGGTACTCATACGCCTTGACCATGGTGGACCATTACTCCAGATTTCTGGTGGTTGTTCCAGTGAAGGACCAGACCGCAGTGACGGCAGCGAAGACCTTTCAAGCAAGTTTCTGCAGACCGCATGGGTATCCGGAGCAAGTCTTAACCGATCAGGGACCTGCTTTTGAAGCCGATTTATTCAAGGAATTCTGTCATATGTACGGGTGCAAGAAAATTAGAACGACACCATACCACCCTCAAACCAACGGTCTTTGTGAAAAGATGAACCATATTGTCCTTGACTTGTTGAGATCCATACCGTTGGAAGACAGGAATCGATGGCCGGATTTACTACCTGATTTGGTTGATTTGTATAATCATATACCTGTAAGCTCAACTAACTGCACTCCAGCCTATCTTATGAGAGCAAGGCCCGGAAAACTACCAATGGATCTAGAACTTGGAGTGGTAGAACCGGAGGCAGACGACGCCGTTGAAAACTGGGACGTCAATCGGCAAGAGCAATACAGAAGAGTACAAATCTGTGTAGAGGAAAGTCTCAATAAGGCACGGGAGAAACAGGAAGATGTTTACAACCGAAACGCTCCTGCCAAGCCTTTGATGCCTGGAGAGGTAGTATTAAAGAGAAAAAGGAAGATGCATAAACTGGATAATCAGTGGGAGCAAGAACCCTATGTCATACAAGATTCTAAATATGACAATAGAAAAGTCTGTGTCGTCAGTAAAGACGGAGGAAGAACAACGACCACTGTGTCCAGAGATCATTTGAAGTTGTGTCCAGAACACTTAAAGAGTTGTGAAAAGAACCCTGTCCTCAATCAAAGAGAAAGAAAGGAAGAGGTCATACACACCGATCTGGGAGATTTTCCTGCGGATTGGCCTAGACTGGGAGATGCTGTGATAATTCCAGTGTTGCAGTTTTATCAGCCACAAGAGGAAGTTCTACCTCCAGTTGTGCCTGTGGTGCCAGTTGAGCCCGCTCAGGAGTTACCCATCCCAGCAACACCTCAACCTGTGGAACCTCAAGATGGATCATCTGAAGCAGCGCCCCATACTATGGGATCCCCTGGTGAAGCTGACTCACACCGTCCAGCCATCAGTACGCTTGCCAGATCCATAGAAAGATTAAGGCAGTTCTATAGTTTGCCGTTACGCAGTGCAGACAGATCGCAACTTGATATACCTGAAACTACACCACGTAGATCAGAGAGAATCACAAAAGGGAAATTACCCATTAGATATCAGCAGTGATTATAACGAATTCATGTGAATACTGTAAAAAGTCTATATATATATATGTGTTTTTCCCTATTATGTCTTCGTTTAACAATGGACTCAGAGGCTGAGGACTGAGCCAGCCCAAAAACTGTATCCTGTAAATAGTTGCACTAAAGTGCCTTTTTAATGGTTTCACATGAAACCTTGACTTACCTCTGAACCAAAAACCCGTGTGGTGTGGCACTGAGTGAGGTCTGCATTTGGATGTCCTGCAGCCCACCCAGGACCCACGTTGAAGGTTTGGTGCGGGTCCTTCACAAGTATACCGTATATTTATTGAATGCTATTTAATACTTTTGTATTTCTATATATAAAGTTATTGTTTGCAACGTTCAAAATATCCTCACCTCCCGGATGGGACGAATTACTGTTATTGTTAATGTTTTCATGCATAAACAAAAATGTCTCTTTATATTTTACAGCCCGGGAGTGCTGTCGTTTACCATGGGGGAATGTGTAGCCCTGGTACACAATACCAGGAGGATGAGTGGAGAGGTAACAGTTAAGGTCTCTTCATGACATCACGTACACTTCTGACACACCCAGCAGGGGTGTGGAAGGGAGTGATTTCTAGTCAGTCAGTTTCCTGTCCTTGGACAGAGTAGACGTGTCCAGTTTGAGCCTGTCATCAGTTCAGAACGTGGAGGCTGGTACAGGTGGTCTAATTCACCTTAGTCTAGTCAGAGCTGTGCCCCACTGGAAGAAAGACTGAACTATCTAGTAAGAGTCGAGCAAATCGAAGGGCAAAGTGGAAGGAAGATTATTGGAAAAGTGCGTTTGGCTTGGAAAAGTCCTGCACATTGCAACCGGTCACTGGGGACCGAAGGATCACTATTAGCTACAAGCATAGTGAAGAGAAAACCAGAGATTTACCGGACCCTAGGTCGCGGCAAACAAGCCCCTTATAGTCAGTACGTAACTGGGGTCAGGGGAAGTGAAGACTTTGAGTCTCTGCAGGACAAAAGAAGAATTCAGCTCCCTCACAGAAAGGCTCCTGACACAAACCTGACTGGGAAGTACAGCTATAGATTAGCTGGAGTTATTGAGAGAACTACGCTGCAAGCTGGTTGTACTCATCATTGTGTTGAAAGTAAAGGAGGCCCCTAACTTGCTTAGCTGTTGCCTCAAAGCTCATCCTCCATCAACCCCATCAGCCTCCCTGGGACCTGCTTGAACATCTTACAAGTAAAGGTATGGAAAGACGCTGACCGTGTGAGACTGAGTTATTATTGCATGCCTGCACAATCCCTACCTAACTACCGACCTGAGGGAAGAGTCCCACCTGTAGGGGACCCGACATCTAGCTGCCTCACCATCCCCTCAGAGATCTACAGCAGCGCTGGTACTAATTACCAGAATACTACAGGTGGCGTCACGAACTGTATATAAACCTATCCCCTGTAAATACATCCCCAACATACGCCAGACCGCCAGGGCCACAGACCGAGCCACAGCTACCTGTGACAATCCCATAGACTTCTACGGGCTCGGCTCTGAGTACCCCATTGCCCTGGTAACCCACAATTGTGGTGGCGGGTCGACACACCTCCTCTCCCTGTAGTATATCACCCTGCACAGAGCCTCCTCTCCCTGTATTATATCACCCTGCACAGAGCCTCCTCACCCTGTATTATATCACCCTGCACAGAGCCTCCTCTCCCTGTATTATAGCTCCCTACACAGAGCCTCCTCACCCTGTATTATATCACCCTGCTGTGTAGCCCAGCTTCGCAGGCACACATAAAAATCCAGGAGAGTGCACAGAAAGGCAACAGCAAAAGCTTGATATGCATTCACTGCCACTCACTTTTTAGACACACCCATCAGGGGTATAGGAGGTGGTGACATGTAGCAGAGCTGGGTGAAGCTTCCTGTCTCAGGACAGTTCAGTTAGTTTCCTGTCTTCGGACAGACAAGTCAGCTTCCTGTCTTAGGACAGTGACTCAGTCAGTTAGCTCCGGGAGGCTCAGGAGTGAGTCATCCCTTGGATAGTTACCTGTCTGAGATAGTCAGTCAGATTGGTTTCCTGCTGAGTTCAGAGCAGAGACTTCAGCCGCCTGTCCCAGGACAGTGAAGTTCAGTCGACAGAGGTCCTGGACTAGGAGAATACTGAGTGCTGCTCAGCGAGCCCAAACAGGGAATCTGTGATTCGACTTCTATGCAGCAGTGCTTATGTTAAGAGCGGAAAGCAGGGCGAAGGGCGCAGTGGAGAAGATAAAGAAGTGCTTAAGGTATTGGATTGCCTGCACTAAATCACCGGTCACTGGGGACCGAAGCGTTGCTATTGTTTCAAGCATAGTGACAAGAAAACCAGAGGCATCTGGACTACAGGTCGCAGAGAGCAGCCCTAAGTGTCAATACGTAACCGGAGTCAGGTGGAATAGGGACTTTGAGTCAAGCGCAGACAAAAGTAAGGACTTAGTTTCATCACTTAGAAGGCTCCCTCACAACGTTGGCCGGGCAGTACAGCTATAGAGAAAGCTGGAGTTTCAGAGTTAACTTCGCTTCAGGCAAGTTGGACTCACCTACAATTGAAGTTAAGGAGGCCTCTAACCTGCTCAGCTGTTACCGGAATGTGCACTCTCCACCCCGACCAGCTCCCGGGATCTGCTTGAACCATCATCAGTAAAAGGTATGAAAAGGAGCTACCTTGTGTGTGACTGAATTCTTATTACACCCTGCAACATCATCATCCACCATAGACTTCCAGGGACCCGTCTCACCTGTGGGAGACTTACCACCCAGCTGCCCCATAACATCCCTGTGAAAGTCCTCATAGCAGCGCTTGTACAATTACCAGAAACCACAGGTGGCGTCACGAACTACCTATCCTAACAATCCCCTGTAAATATTCCCCCATTGCACGACCGCCAAGGCCACGGACCGAGCCACCGCTACCAGTGACAACTCCCATAGATTTCCATGGGCTCGGCTCCGAGTACCCCATAGCCCTGGTATCCACAATTGTGGTGCATGGTCGCAACAACTATTTTGGCGTCACGAACAGGATGCGAAAACTTGCAATTGTGAGTCCTGTGTGCCTATATTGACTGTTTGTGCGGAAAAGACTGTTTGCTGTGTTGGCGCCATAATACCCCATCTTTAGCGCAATATTCGCGCCCTCAGGCGCTGGTGAAGAAGGGGGGCGTACCTGTAAAATCGCGCTGTTGCCTGGCTCCGCCCCCAGCTCTGACGCGGCGGCAGGTCCTGAGAAACAGGAAGTGAACGCTCTGACATCACAGTCCAGCGACGAAGGTCCTGTCTCCACCGCTGTGCCTGCTACGAAGGTCCTGTCTCCACCGCTGTGCCTGCGACGCTGCAGCCTGCAAAAGAGGTAGGCTCAGATTAACAAGGGGGCACCAATATGTCGCAGCAACCGGCAGACGGAGCGGCCCCGCCGGTGGCCCCAATAACCCACCGCTTGGCGTTGTAGTGCAGGATGGAGGTGCGGGCCCCTCACCTGGTCCGGTGGTCTCGCTTATGCCCCTAGCGCTCCCATACATGCCAGGAGCGAAGTGGCTCCCCCAGTACAGCGGCGAGCCAGGCACCCTGCCAGGATTTAAACGGAAAATATGTAGTATTTTGGATATGTATTCAATGACTGAAAAGCAAAAAGCTGCTGTGGTAATAGGACAGTTAGCTGGTGCGGCTGAGAGAGAAGTAGAGACTTGGCCCATTGCAGACCAGGAGTCGGTACCTGCGATACTCTTAAAGCTACAGGCCATCTTCGAGGACCACACAGAAACGGATCTCCGGATGGCATTTTATCAGTGCTTCCAGGGACCGGGTGACAGTATTAGGGACTACGCCTGCCGACTACAGGGGGCCCTGCGAGCTCTCAAACAGGCTAACCCACAAGTCCCATTGATGAGAGCCAAATGTTAAAAGAGCAATTCGTGCGGGGACTGAGGTCTCCAGAGGAAGGCAGGACTGTAAACTGGTGGTCCTTAGATCATCCAGATGCCACTTTTGATGCTCTAAAGGACATGGCAATAAGAGACTGCGACCCCTGGAAAAGCCTGAGGTGGCAAATCGGTATCAC
>JARQOD010009758.1:0-30067 GCA_033576555.1 Oophaga sylvatica
ACTCATTCATTGTAACTCAGGCACTATCCTCCTCCTACTGCAAACTACAGGCACTTTTTTACTACTGGCATTTAACTTCCAAATTATAGTATCATCTGAGCCAGTGATTAATCAGCCTTTCTAAATTAATTTTATCCATCATGCATATAGACTCACTCTATGTGGATATGTACATACTAATCATTGCAATGCAGTCTCTGCAAGTTCAGCTCAGGGACTAAATGAAGTATATTTTAGCATAATTTAGCAAGGCTCACCCTTTTCTATGATAAAATAAATAGCTATTCCTATATAAAGTGAATCTGTTAGCTCTTAAATGGAATCCGTCACCATGCTGCCGTTGTGTAATCCAAAAGCAGCATAATATAAGAACGGTGACCCTTATTCCTGGGATGTGTCACTTACTAGGTTGTGTGTTGCTGTTTCAATAAAAAATATTATTTTATCTGCAGGAGATTATTACTATAGGACTAGTTGTCTCATGCCTCCTGGTACAACACCAGCACTGAGCAGCAGTTTTTTGTCAATATAGATTATAGAAAAAAAGGATTATGCTGTCATTGAAACATGGATTTTAATTGCAAGTACACCAGCTTCCTTTGGTCAAAGAGATCTTTTTACATTTGTATGCATAGAATCATAGAATCATAGAATGGTAGAGTTGGAAGGGACCTCCTGGGTCATCTGGTCCAACCCCCTGCTCAAAGCAGGATTCTCTAAATCATCCCAGACAGATGTCTGCAGTTTGTATTGTTAAGCCAGACGCCAGACACCATAAGACTTGCACAAATCCTTTTGTTCTAGCAATCAATGGTTGAACTTTGCATCTTTTGTATATATTTAGGATACTTATTTGTCATTGTAATGTCTACCCATTAAATAGGATGTCGTTAAAATTACCTCGGAACGGCAGGATTTGAATGTATCACTCAAAATAATGGCACACTGTTTTTGAGCCCATGACCTTCGTGGGGGTTAATCTCGCAGGGTTCTACCATGATCTCAGTATCTGGACATGATGATGTACGTTTCCAGCTGTTTCCAAATTCGAGCACATCTTCTACATTACAGTGAGCCCTAGTACTGTAATCATTGTTGGAATTGCCATCGAAATTTCCGCAGAGTCCACAAATTTGATTCTGTTAAATATTAAAAACAGGTAAAAATATATTATTGCAAATAATTTCTGAGAACAGTGCACAGTAAATATTCTTAGATGGTTACCATAAGGTGAACATTCACCTATTAGCATTACCGCATGTTGTGCTGATTCATTTCTCATTTTTATAAAGTTAATTTTTCGGATATTCAGATACAGGCATTGGATGATCACTATAGGAATACTATGCAGTGCGCTTCCCAGCTCCCCATATTGGTGGCCAGAAGGCTATTATATCACTCTATCCAGTGTCGGATGGGACTGGGGTTCCAATGGCCCACCAGTAACCAGCTCCAGGGTCCCTCTTTTCAGCTACATGCAAATGTGACATTATCCTCAATCACAAATTTACTTAACAATGTCCTGGATAGATTGTCACATAAATAAGATGCCGCCTTTGTACGTAATGATTCAAGTATATTGTGCCAAGTACTGCTCATATAAGAGAGTGGAGGCCCACCAGAGGATTCTCCTGTTCTTCTGTTGGCCAGTCCAAGCCTGTCTATGGCTATGCTAACTTGTAGCATTCCAAATAAAGAAAGAAAGAGGTTTACCAATCATAAAAAATACAATTTTATTCGCTAATCATATAAAATTAATATTAAAATACAAAATATAAATACATATGCAAAAGTGGGGACTACAAAATGCAACAGAATGTACAAATCAGACCTAATTGGGGTATAAAGGAATTTAAATGGGGCTAGGTAAGGTAATATACATAGGAAAAATGTTGCTGCTAAAGAGCGATACACATATCTGCTATAAAATGCAGCATAATACTATCTTCCATAGAGAAAAAAACCCCAAATTATCATCAACATATATCCAGCTTATATTCATAAAGCCAAGAGGCTCATTAATATCATGTGGCTAAAGAAAAAGCGTGGTGCTCTGCAAAAGTGCCTTACTAAATGTGTACCCATATGTCCAGGCCCATAAAGCAGATATATGATGCATAAATCTATGCTAAACAAAGCTCACAATCAAAAGAATCCATTGCTGGTGATATGTTATCATACCTCGATATAGGCTGCAGCACCCCTGACGCGCGTTTCGCTAGTATGAAGAAGAAACAACTAAATATATTTATATATGGAATATATTTGTGGAGGTATCATATTTGTAGGCATTTTTCACTACATATGAATATATAACTTGTAGCATTGTATGGTAAGCATGTTGTGAACAAGGGTCATGAATGCCTGTATTCCCAAAGCCTTTGAGGCTATGTTCCCACAATGTACTTTTGGTGCATTTTTGATGTTACAGATTTTCCACCTATCAGCTAAATTAGGTTACTTGCATTTTTTTACATGTGTTTTAAATGTGTTTTTGAAATTAAGATTTTTGTCTCTTTTTAGCATGTCAGGTGTTAAATAAATTTTGATACATCCTAATATTCGCCTTTGTCGAAATTTTAATGATACGGTCATGTGTGGATTACATGTGTTTTTAGTGCATTTCTACAGCAGAAACACACCAAAAATGCATTACACCTTCAAACTCTTTGTGGAACCCATATCATCTTGTTGAGTTGCAGCAATTTCTGTTCTTGGCGATTGTTGGGGTCCCAGAGATGAAACCCTTAGCATTCAACAGGTTATTCTTTATCTTATGGATATTGTGAAGTACGATAAGTAATGATTTGCTAATTGTCATTAGGTTTAAAAAAAAACACTTTTGATTTGACGTTTGTTGACATTTGCACAATATTGTTTGCAAAAGGTGAATAAGTACTGAAAGCAGCTATAGGCATTTAAGAAGGTGAGCATGGTCAGTTTCCCTGATTACCAATGTGGGAAACAGTCCTAATACTCAGCAGATATGCCTGGTATTGGAAGATTGGGGCGGGAAAGAGGCATTACTCATTGCAGGGAGAAGCTGAACCTATAAGTATCCGGCATGCTGCAATGAGCTCGTGGCTGCTCTAAGTTGTTATATGACTAGTGATGGGCGAGTGTGCTCGACACTGATTGATACTCGATCGAGCATCGGGGTGCTTGATCAAGTATCGAGCAGTGCTGAGAATCGCATGGTGCTCGATAAAGCTTATTTGAATCATCTGAGCCAAGAGAGAAAGATCTGGAAAAATGCTTACGTTTGCCATCCACTTCCATTACGCTCGCTACCCGAGTTAAGCACGTCCGAGCATATGGCATAATGTGGAAAACGCAACAATTTAATTATTTGAATGTAAATATGAAAGATATAAAATAACCGAGCCGACCCCTAATGAGCACAGTTACTAAAAACCCGTAGGGTCAACAAGCAAAAGCAGCAAGCAGGGAAAAGATAAAAGCAACAGTATGAGAAGGATAGCCACAGTCTTTATGAAAATCAATGATACCAGCAAAGGAGCTCTATTAGGAAAAATGTCATGAGCACTCTTGCCACTCTGAACGACAACATCCATATTCTTCCTTGAGGTTGATAAGAATAAGATCCTTCAATAGGCTTTCACTACCAAGGACGTATCCCATACGTCCTTGCAAAATGGCAACTCAGTAGTCAAGGACGTATGAGCAGTGTCGAATTGGGTTGACAAAGGCCCACCAGAAATATTGATTCTAGTGGCCTACTGTTCAGCTACATGGAAAAATAAACTGACCCTAGTACACAAATTTACTTTTGCTTCTATGTAATAATAACTTGGCTAGCTTGTTTAGTAAATGATTAGATGATACCTTTTTCTGCAAATTGTGAATCAAGCATAATAGCACTGTGTATTAGTAATCCTTTACGAGGCAGCCTACCGGAGGATTTTCCTGTTCTCCTGTGGGACAGTCCAAGCCTGCATATGAGTAATGCCCTGGCTACTGATGGCCATAGCTCAGCCTCGATTGCAGCTAGAGAGACAATCCATCCAGGCAGCTCATTTGGAGTTCAAACTCAGCCCGAGATATGAAAGGTTAACGTAAGAGCTGCCGGTGTCACTCACAACTTTCACATTATCTTATAATACAGTATATATCGCGCTGGGTCGCAACCACAGAGGTTTTTATGATCATATTCTTAGGACTCATTCAGACATCAGTGATCTTCTTAAATGTTAAAATCGGTCCGAGCTTCATCAGAGTTTGGTCAGTGAGTGAGATTTTACCATTAAAGAATGGTCTGAGTTTCATCAATTCTGTATCGGGTGAGAAACAAGCAATAAAAAGTTTCTCTATTTTTTTCTACCTAGCAGTCCATGAAAAATGAACAGTACTCAGATGGCACATGGACCCGTAGACTTGAACTGCACACTTTGATCCAACACTCAGGTCAACATCGGTCAAGCCTTTGTGATTTTGCGATGAGCGCTCGGTCCATGAAAGATGAGGGACATATGAATGGCCTTATTCACTATAATAGGTACGAGCTCTATCCGTAAAAAACACGGCTAGCACTCGGCCATATGAATGAGCCCTAATTGATATATTTAGCAGCATATCATTGTGAGAAGGCAATAAAAATGGAAACAATTTCAATTACAGTTTTAATAAATCTATGGTTTGTTAGACTAAATCATTTTCAAGGCATGCCAATAAAAATGTAGGGCCCGATTCATCAAACCTTTAAGCCCAAATTCTGGCGTAAAAAACTTTGAAAAGTTGCAATATTTTGGCACAACTCAAGGTTGCAATAAAATCTTTGCAATGTTTTTGGGATTTTCAAGCCATATATGCCCAGCTGTGCCAAAGTGTGTGGATGTGGAATGGGTCATTCCAACCACCACTCATCAAATTAATGATGAGCAGCGGCACTCACTACATCAAATATCTTACTCCAGCAGGGACTGGAGTAAAATATATGGTGAATAGCACATACTGAGGTGACTGCCACTCAGCAGATGTTCCTGATTAATTTAAGAGGCAAGCTGGAGGAAGATTTGTGGCAACACGCACTTCTTAATGAATAAGGATCCTTGTGCTCCACCTCACCCCCTATTCATTTCTGATGTGAAGATCGCTGGTCATGATGAATTGGAGCCGTAGATTTCAAATAATAGTACCTTATAGTGGATCAGAGAAATGAAAGCTTTTCAAGACAGTTAAAACAATATAAGTAGCCAGTTTAGGCAATTTTGTAAAATTGTACAGTATATACATGTTTATTGTCGAACACCAAAACAAAGCTAAAATTAAAGAACTTACTTGAAAACATGCTGGATCTTGATAGTGAAACCAGATCTTTTATTCCAGATCAGATGAAGTCCATTGATTGTAGTAATGTACATATTAATGCTGTTGTCCCAGATATCAAATGGTGACTCTAAGTGTCCCCCCTCATTACTTATAACAGCTTTTCCATCTGACAAAACAAGATGGTAGCCCTAGGAACAAAACAGTTTACTGTTAGGAAAATGGTAAGGCATTGCATGATCATCTAAGCACAGTTGTATACTGTTCCATATTCCTCTTAGTCACATTATTTTCTGCATTATGCTGAAGCCAAAACTAAGACAAAAGCTGTTAACTGGTAGCAGGATCCAGAGATTTACACACAAAAACAATGGAATAAGTTCCTGTAATTTATTAGCACTAGATCCATATATTGATATTACCAAGTGATCAATGAGACATGAAAGGACAAAAGGATCTTAGATGATAATATAAATCCAGAAGTATCCAGAATAGTACCCTTCTGTGGTGGTCAGCCTAGAAAAGCAACCTTCTGTGGTGGTCAGCATAGAAGAGCAACCTTTGTGATGGTCAACCTAGAAGAGCAACCTTCTGTAGTGGTCAGCTTAGAAGAGCACCCTTCTGTGGTGGTCATTCTAGAAGAGCAACCATCTGTGGTGGTCAGTCTACAAGAGCGACCTTCTGTGGTGGTCAGCCTAGGAGAGAAGCCTTTTGTGGTGGTCAGCCTAGAAGAGCACCATTCTGTGGTGGTCAGCCTAGAAGACCAACCTTCTGTGGTGGTAAGCCTAGAAAAGTAATCTTCTGTGGTGGTCAGCCTAGAAGCGCACAATTCTGTGGTGGTCAGCCTAGAAGAGCAACCTTCTGTGGTGCTCAGCCTAGAAAAGTATCCCCTAGCATGACCAACACACCACAGGTGCTTGCTCCTTCTGATTAAGCATTCTATTCTGCAATTAATTGCTCATCAGGCAATTCTTCTGACCTCGTTTTGGTTTTGTTTTTTCTTATGATCGCTTTCATCTTTCCTGTCTTTGATTGGATTGGTTATTTTTAAAGGATGCTGTAGTGTAGTGTTTGTAATTTACGTAGATTTTTATTATCATCTAGGATCATGTTTTTTTTCATGCCGAAGAGCCCAGTGTTGCCTGGGCATAGTAATTAAGTGTGACTGGTTAGTTATAACAAATTATAATGATTATCCTCCACCCCATAGTCCAGTGACCATATACCCATCACACATCCTGCATCCCATAGTCCAGTGCACATATACCCATCACACATCCTCCATCCTATAGTCCCATGCCCATGTACCCATCATACACATCCTCCATCCCATAGTCCCGAGCCCATATACCCATCATTCTTATCCTCCATCCCATAGTCCCGTGCCCATATACCCATCATACATACCCTCCATCCCATAGTCACGTGCCCATATATCCATCATACATATCCTCCATCGCATAGTCCCGTGCCCATATACCCATCATACCTATCCTCCATCCCATAGTCCTGTGACCATATACCCATCATACATATCCTCCATCCTATAGTCCCATGCCCATATACCCAACACACATCCTCCATCCTATAGTCCTGTGCACATATACACATCATACATATCCTCCACCCCATAGTCCTGTGCCCATATACCCATCATACCTATCCTCCATCCCATAGTCCCGTGACCATATACCATCATACATATTCTCCATCCCATAGTCCCGTGTCCATATACCCAACACACATATCCTCCATCCTATAGTCCTGAGCCCATATACCCATCATACATATCCTTCAACCCAAAGTCCGTGTCCATATACCCATCATACATATCCTCCATCTGATAGTCCAGTGCCCATATACCCATCATATATATCCTTCATCCCATAATTCAGTGCCCATATACCCATCATGCATATCCTCCATCATATAGTTCTGTGCCCATATACCCATCATACATATCATCCATCCTATAGTTCTGTGCCCATATACCCATCATACACATCCTCCATCCCATAGTCCAGTGCACATATATATGTATGATAGGTATATGGGCATGGGACTATGGGATGGAGGAGATGTATGATAGGTATATGGGCACGAGACTATGGGATTTACCTCAGTGTTTTAGTATTTTACTTCGTGGTGTACAATAATAAATTATATTGTGGTACCGTGTTAGCCAGAAAAATTGATGTGAATACTTTTCCGTCCAATTATGACAAGAGCATTCTTAAAGTGATACCTTTATTGGCTAACCAGAAAATTATATGTTCGCAAGCATGTTTTGAGCTCTGAAAGCTTGCGAACATATAATTTTCTGGTTAGCCAATAAAGGTATCACTTTAAGAATGCTCTTGTCATAATTGGATGGAAAAGTATTCACACAGTATTTTACTTCAGTATTTGGTCTGCATTTTACCTCAGTATTTGGTCAGTGGTTTACCTTAGTGTTTGATCAGCATTTTACCTCAGCATTTGATCAGCATTTTACCTCAGTATTTGGTCAGTATATTACCTCAGTGTTTGGTCAGTATTTTACCTCAGTTTTGGTCAGTATTTTACTTCAGGATTTGGTCAGTGGTTTACCTCAGTGTTTGATCAGTATTTTACCTCAGTATTTTAGTATTTTACCTCAGTGTTTGGTCAGTATTTTACTTCGGTATTTGGTCAGTATTTTACCTCAGTAATTGGTCATTATTTTACCTCAGTGTTTTAGTATTTTATCTCAGTGTTTGATCAGTATTTTACTTCAGTATTTGGTCAGCATTTTACCTCAGTGTAGCGCCGGCGTCGGTGTCCCTGCCCTCTGCCAGGCAGGGACGCTGTTCCCCCACCCCTCTGCTCCAGGTCCGGCGTCCTCCTGCCGCTCTGCTGGCGGCGCACGCTCCTTTCCTGCCACTGTGCTTAGGGCGCGCGCGCGGGCGCTGCCCTCCCTCTTAAAGGGGCCGCGCGCGTCGTCCTAAGGAGTCCCCGGCCAATGGCCGGAGGACTTCACCTTATATAAGGCCCCTCCTCCAAAATGGAGGTGCCCGAGCAATGTTGTTGCACTGTTCACTACTCTGCTTCAGTCCTCAGGGTCCTTGCCAGATACCTGTCTGATTCCTGCCAGGTTGCTGTCTGTTACCTGCCTGCTAGCTCACCTGGGAGCGCTCATCTGTTACCTGCCTGCTAGCCTACCTGGAGGCTCTGCCGTCACGTACCGTGATCTTCTGCTATTACAGTGACTCTCGCCCGCTCACCTGGGAGCGCTCATCTTCTATCTTCCTGCTAGCCTACCTGGAGGCTCAGCCATCACAGGTCGTATCTACCTTCTTCCAGAGACTGCCCCGGTCACTTGCCGTGACCACCTGCCCAATCCTCCAGAGACTGCCCCGGTCACTTGCCGTGACCTCCTGCCCACTCATCCAGAGACTGCCCCAGTCACTTGCCGTGACCTCCTGCCCACTCGTCCAGAGACTGCCCCGGTCACTTGCTGTGACCTCCTGCCCACTCATCCAGAGACTGCCTCGGTCACTTGCCGCGACTTCCTGCCTGTTCATCCAGAGACTACCCCGGTTATCTGCTGTTACTACCTGCCCGTCCACCCTGGTCGCCACCGCTCTCTTACAAGGTCCGCCCCTTTGTATAGTAGCTCAGAGGTTCCGCCTCCCAGACCCGTTACACTCAGTATTTAATCAGTATCTTACCTCCATGTTTGGTCTGTATTTTACCTCAGTGTTTTAGTATGTCACCTCAGTATTTGGTCAGTATTTTTAGGGTTTTCATAGCAAAAGGGGTGAATACTTATGCACATGCCAATTTTTAGTTATTTATGGCTAAATTTTTCTCACTTCACTTCAACTTAGACTATATAGTGCTGATGCATCACACACAAATTGGATTACAAAAATATTTAAACACAGGTTGTAATGTAAGAAAATGGGTACAAGTCAAGGGGTGTGAAAACCTTTTCAAGCCACTATAGACAGTCCAGAAGTATTTAACAAGTCTATCGATATTATGATTTTCTTAACTCTACGACATTTCGTTCTTGGTGTTGCAATTTCAATGTTGAGAAGTGTATAAATAAGTGTTCATATGAACAAATAATTTGATCAAAATTTAAAAATCAAATTCTAAGTTTATGTAGACTGAATGGCAAGATTACCTTGTGCAGTGAAGCAGAGCAAATTAAGATAATACAATTTCTCATAATTGAAGTCAAAAGACTGTAAAAAAAATACTTGATTGATGAAAAGACAGAGTTTTTACATAATGTATGGCAATGACTTAGAGGGCTTTCAATATTTTCCATTACTGTTGGCATTTGTGCAAGAGTGTAACAGGCTTAATTCTTTGCTCCCAAACTCCCTTTTTACCATTGCTATTTTCTAGAATGATATGTAGTACGCACTCTTCTATTATATGTTATTAACTTACATTTAAATATACATTGATGATCTTTGAACAAGTTGAGCCAGTATCACTGCATTCGGTGTTAATAGAAGAAATGAGAAACGATCCATTCTTCTTCTCCAATCCACAGTAATCCTGAAATCATGTGAATGAATAAATACAGTATGAGCAGTGCAAACAATGAAAATGGTCATCTTAATCTCGTAATACTATGAAATATAATTTAGTTGACATAAACTTTATTATTTTAAATCCATGAGACTCAAGTGCGCCAGTATTTTAATGCAGCCTACTACAGGGAGAATTTATGTTTCATATTCACTTGTATATGTTAGCAATATTTATTTGGCTAACTTTTTTGATTTTACAATAATTACTCACTTAAAGGGTCACAATATGTTCAGACAATTTACAGGGGTGATCCCTTCAATAAAAACCATATCAATTAAAAAACACTGCTATACAATCTAATTTACATCCACTGTAATGCCTTTACATACTCCCTGTTTTTGGCTCTTACGGTGGGTGGGCAACAGCTTGTTCCATGGGACTGTGAAGCAACTAAAGGAATACATTGCAGTTACCTTCTGCTAACTCCACATTTCCTGTCTTTCTCTCCAGAGCTGAAGAGGAAATTCTCCCAAATAGCCCAGGAATCCCACTAATAATTAATTTGGACATTATGACATTATCTATCCATTTATCTATCTATCTAGGATTCGCTGGTTTCGGAGTCGGGAACAGCAGTGATGTACGTGAAATGCATACTCCTGGCCAGAACCCGACTAGTGGACATGGCCTAACTCCTATACTTGTATACAACGAGGCCGTACTCACTAGACAGTCTCACCTACTGCACTGTACCTGGCTCAATAAATGTGTATGGACCAAGGCCACGCCCACAAGTCGAGTTCTGTCTGGGAGTATGCATAACGCATACATACCTGCCACTCCCAGCCCAGAAATAGCGAATTCTCGCAGAAAACAGTGAGTGCATTGGGGAGTTTCATAAGTCTGCAGTCACACAGACAACCCTTTAATCTTAAATTCCTCAAAATACCCTCCTTTTACTCTGAAGACATCTTTATACCCCATTGGCATTCTGTCAAGCAGCTTCATTGGATAGTGACTTGAAATGTCTTTGCAACAGTTTTGAAGGAGTTTGGCAGATTTGTTAAGCATTTGATGGCTGTCCATCATGCTGTCCAATTCATCCCAAACCATCTCAGTTTGGTTTAGGTGAGGTAATTGTGAAGGCCAAGTCATCTGACAATGCTCCTTCCCCTCCTTTTTAGCCGCATAGAGTTTAAGTAACGTGGAAGTATTTTTGGGGTCTTTGTCCTGTTGTCAAATGATAATTCCACAAGGTGGAAACCGGATGGAATGACATATCATTGCAGAATTCTGTGATAGCCAGGCTGGATAAATGAGCCTTGCATTAGGAATAAATCATCAACAGTGTCACCAGCAAAGCATCCCAACAGCTCACCCTGAAAGTTTTACGGTGGGCAACACACATGTAATGGCATAAAATATTACTCTGTAAAGGACATAGCTATTACAACTTACCTGAACCAAGGTATATTCACACTGTCCACTGAATCGATAATATCTTTTGTCAAATGTTATATAATTTCCTTCTCCATAAACCATACACTCTGCCTGAGTATCTAGGTCTATACAGATCCATTGACGGTTATTACAGGTACTGGGGGAAAAAAATGAAAGAAATTGGAATCAATTAGTAGTTGTGACACTCAAAAATAATCAGAAATTAACTACAAAGTAGGAGCACACATACTTTTCATCAACATGGCCATATGAGAGATTGATTTTTTTTATTGGGAGCAATTTTTAATAGCGCCATTTCTTTTACCATTTGATGAATTGATAAAAGGGGAAAGCATTTTTCCAAGGGGGGAGTGGTGCAAAACCAAAAATGAAATTCTGCCATTACATTTTGGGTTTCATTTTTACATTTTTTTTTTAGACTATGAGCAAGGTACATTGCCAAAACATGTTGTTCTTTTCTATTGTCTTTGACCCCCTTCCTGTCAACTTTATTTTTACCTCTATGGACATTTTAAATGAAAGAATAAACATTAAGTTTTAAAATTACCTTCCTGGGACTACAGCACTACGCTGGATTTTTTCCTATTTTTCATTTTGACATCGTTCAGTGAAAGTAACTTGACAATTAGGTCGTTACGATTAGAATGATATCAAACTTGTAAAGCTTTTATTTTTGAAAGATTAAGCAAAAATTCTGAACTTTGCCCAAAAAATTTAGATTGTGTTGTCATATTCTGAGACATATGGCATTTTTATTTTTCTATCAATGAAGCTGTTTTTTGGCATAGTGAGCCAGATTTTTATTTGTACCATTCATACGGGAATAAACATAGATAGGATTGCGCTTTCTTTCTTTCCTAAAGACTAATTCAAGTATTTATATTTTTTTTCTTTACTCGGTTTACCGTACAGATTAACTAATTTAATAATTTCATAGATTGGCTTTTTACAGATGCAGCCTTTTAAGTGTGTTTATTTTTACTGCTTGTTTTATTTTTTTTTTACAATTCTTTCTTTTTAAATTGGGAAAGAAGTTACGTTTTTAAGCATCTTTTAAAACTTTTTTCTTAACTTACTTGTTTAGTTCGTCAATGGTATTGCAATTGCTTCATTTTATACTGTGACAATTCAGTATCTAGCAAAAATTATAAACTCTTATAATGCCCAGCTATGGGATTGACTTCTTGAGAATGCATATATGGCAGTGAATGGGGTTTTTAGTAGAACATTTGTCTTCAAAAGTAACAGATCATAACCATTTAAATGCACTGTTAGATATTGACATCAACATCTTTTCAGTTAAACAGCAGCGAGTGGAGCTAGCTCTAGTCGCTGCTTTTAGAAAAACATTCCGGCGGTATTACACAGAGTGTGACGCAGAGGTTAAAAGGAACCTGTCAGCCCAGAAATCTTAAGCTTCCTTTATATTTCAAATATTTTATTCATTGTTTTATTTAAAAAAAGTGTTATAAATATCTTAACAGCAGTCATATTCCACAGTTGTTCTCCTGGTGCTATAATGCTAGCTACATACCACAAACTGCAGCCAATCTTTGCTTCCTCATTGTGGTTATATATCTTGTCATTATAAAGACAGGAACATTGACCACTGGACACGCATCCTCCTTTACCATCTGCCAATAAACTTCCAGGACAAATACAACCCGAGATGCACTTGTTGCTGAGCTGTGATATAAAACAACATATATCTGTTAGACTGTAATACAAACATAACCCTAATACAAGTAAAGTTCTGTATATTAAGTCACCTTCAATTCTGAGATAAATATAGATTTTATTTCTTAGTATAAGTTGAATTTTATACAAGAAACTCTAATTTCTTGTAAAACAAATGCAATACAATATCGCAGCATGCTAGCAAAACGCCAAACATCCTGCAATTCCCATCATGACCACTAGGTGCCTACAAGTGTCAGAAGTTCATGCTTTTTTTAAACCTGGTAGTCTCGCGTCATTATTCTAAACCTATGTTGGGCAAAGAGTAAGGGTCCCGTCACACTCTTCAATGTCCCAGCGATCCCACCAACGATACGACGTGGATGGGATCACTGGGACATCGTTAGCTGATCGCTGGTGAGCTGACACATAGGCAGACTCATCAGCGATCAGGACCAGCGAGCACGCTGGTATCCAATGTACATATCAGGTAACTAAGCACCGCGCGGCACCTAGTTACCTGATATGTACCCTAGATACCGACCCTCAGCTTCTGCTGTAGAGCGATGGAAGCCGGTATCCAGTGTACATATCAGGTAACTAAGCACCACGCGGCACCTAGTTACCCGATATGTACCCTAGATACCGGCTCTCAGCACTCTACAGCAGAAGCTGGGAGCCGGTAACCAGGGTACATATCGGGTAACTAGGTGCCATGCGGTGCTTAGTTACCCGATATGTACATTGGATATCAGCTCCCAGCTCATTGATCATTGGTCTCCCGCTGTTTCACACAGCGATGCGCGCTGGCCAGGGGAGACCATCGATGAAAAATGGTCCAGGACATTCAACAACGATCAGCGATACCCAGCAGGGGGGCTGGTGGTCGCTGCGTGTCACACTAAGTGAGATCGCTGGCTAGGTCACTGTTGCGTCACAAAATCGATGACGCTTTAGCAATCTCGCTTAGTGTGACTGGGGCTTAATGGTAAGTGAGGATACATCTGTAGATCTTATCTCTATAACTGAATAAATTAATTTATAATGTCAGTGAACAGTAGAATGAATATCTCCCCAGATAAATACTGAGGGCCAGATTTGTCAAAGCTTAGTGCCTAAGGCTACATTCCCAAGATGAGTATTTCATGTTGCAGATATTCTGTCTAGAGTTGAGCGAATTTGTTCAGGTCCCCGCTTATTCAGCAAGCTTTAGGACTTACTGAATAAGCTACAGCTTGAACCTGGATACATTGAGCGCGCGGCTGACGCTGATTGGCGCGCAGCTGAATGCGTCGCAGCTGTGTCAAAGTAACAACACATGCATGTAGAGCTGATCGGCCGTCACGCTCCATGTATCCGGGTTCCCGCTGTAGCTTATTCGGTAAACGCTATAGCTTGCCGAATAAGTGGGGACCCGAACAAATTAATTTAACTCTAATTCTGTCACTATTCCACTGACAGATTTCTGCTCTGCAGCTTGGTAACTCAGCACATCCGTCAGCAGCTGGCAACGGGAACAGCTGATTGGTGGGTTTGCAATGTGTCTCACCTCCACCAATCAGATAATGATGACCAATCCTAAGGCCAGAGCCAGACAACTGTAGATTCTCTCATCCAAGAGAATCTGGTCGAATACGCTAATGACACTCAGATCTATCTCTGACCAGAGTTTGAGCAGAGTAGTTTGATCTGAGTGTCAGCATAGTGTGATCTGATTCTCTCTCATTGGAGCACACTGTGTGGAGCAGATGAAGAAAAAATTTTTTTCCATCTTTTTCCATTGTACGAGTCCACCAGAAACGGTTTACATTCAGATGTCATCTGAATGCAGTCCAATGATTTCCAAGCACTCATAGACTTGAATGGGTGAGCATTTTCTGATTTCAGAATGAAATTACAAAATACCAGTGAAAAAGCGGTAATCAGCGCTGTACGATTGAGTAACATTGGTCCAAGTGCTATCCGATAAAACATCGGATAGCACTTATCAAATTTATATGATTGTGTGAACCTGTGCTTTGGATAGAGGCCATCAATATGAAAGCCCCCGACGACCTCTTTAACAGTTATACACATTGATCAAATAAAACCACCTTAGGCCATGTGCACACATTGAGTAATTGTTGAGGTTTTTTAGCTCAGTATTTGCAAGCCAAAACCAGAGGTTTTTATCTCCGTATTCTTGTTGCCTACCAAATGCAACCTTCTCTAAGGCAAGGCTCAGACAAAACCTGTAAAAAAAGTCAATTTTTCAACTATGCTGTCATCCAAATGGCATCCATTTTTATATTATCAGCATACCAGCAGTTCTTAAAATTTACAAAACTAAATACAGCTTCCTTATGTTAATGGATTGCAGCATATCCATAAAAACTGGATGGTATATGGTTGATCTGCATAGGATTGGATTTTTTGTCCGTACCTATAGACTTGAATAGATGAGTCTCATAGAACATATGGAAGGTGATATTGCATGCTGCAATTTTTTTCATGCAGACAATCAGGTAGTGTGAAAAAAAGGTCATCTAATCAGCCAGATTGAATAACTTTGATCCCAGTGCTGTCAAATTTTTACCATGGCGCGCAGACCAAAAATACGATCGTGTGAATGTAGCCTAACAGTAAAAGCACTGGCCACTGTAAATTTAGAATCTTCTATATCTAGGTCCTTGGAGGTCCATTATATGTATTTGCAACTTTCTAATTTTAACTGACATTTTAGGTGCTGCCAATATTATATACTTACACAGTCCACATTTAAATTCTGACAGCTATGCAAGCACTCAATTCCTACAGAACCAGATGGTTCCCGAGAACAATTAAAGTAAACCATGGGTGGGATACACTCTAAAACATAAGAAGAATATGTTAGAATATGAGCATTTATAAAGCATTAAAATTATTGCTATATCACATACACACAATGTATAGCTTCACTTCTGCACTGCAATGATCATACAGATTAGGAACAGAGAGAACTGTGCAGCTATAAATCACTGCATTGCGTCATCTATGTTAGAAAGTTGGATGCAATATGAACATTGTAGTCAACTTCTGCTGCTGTCCTGTACTTATACCTCAAATCCCCGAGGGATAGTCGGACGAACAGCTATGCAAAATGAACAGATGCACAATTGTCTCAATGATCAGTCAGAGTGCTTGACAAAGACTTTAGTTACGGTAATCATTAAAATGGATCCATCACCATTTCTGAGCTACGTAACCTATTAATATAGGCATACAGGTTGAAGACTACTGAAAAAAGTCATGCCTTCCAGTCCTGGTATTCTCCACCTTGCAGATACCTTGCACTACACAAGTACCAATGACTAGTGTTGAGCGATACTGCCCGATATCCATAAATATCGGATCGGATTGGATCGGTCCGATGCTCAAAAAGTATCGGGTATCGCCGATCCGATACCGGAAACCCAATGCAAGTCAATGGGACAGAAATATCGTAATTAAAAAAACCTTTCTTTCCTTGTAAACACTTGATTACACACACATAGAATTACATATATATATATTATACATACATGTCCCTTGTGACATATATATACATATATTTATAGTTCATACACTTCTACATAGTTAAAATAGCCTCTGATTCAATTGCCGGGCAATGCCGGCTTTTGTGAAATTACAGAACCATCCGACATGAAATGACACATGGTTTACATAGAGTTAACCATGTCATTTCATGTAGTTTGATATATGGTTTTCACTAACAATTACATGAGTGTATGTGTACAAAATTTCACACAATGTAGAGGTTAATTAAAGGTGTAAATTCGTTGTAAAAAAAACACATTTTTTTTGCTACGAATTTTCCCCCTTAATTCCCCCTACATGTGTAAATTTTTGCACACATCACTCATGTAATTGTTAGTGAAAACCTTTTTATCAAATACATGAAATGACTTTTTTTAAAAACTCTATGTAATCCATTGTCATTTCATGTCGGGTTGTAATTTAAAAAGCCGGCAATTGAAATGGGGGAAAATTATACTAGTAAAGTGTTTTTTTTTTTTATAAAAATTTTTTAAAATATAAATTTTTGTGTGTCAAAAAAAAAAGGGACATGGTTTTTAAAAATATTATATATATTTTTTTAAAAATTTTTTTTATATATAGGGGGTTTAAAAATTTTTAAAAAAAATCGGGGGCCCCCCCCCCCTTTTTTTCTCAACCAGACAGAAAAACCCCAGCGAGTGGGGGATTTTAATAATACCCAGAGAGGACCTTTTTTTTTTCCCCCCCCCTGGAAAACTAACATCCCCCCCAACCCCTTTTAGAAAAGGAAAATTTTTAAATTAATTTTTCCCCTTTGGGGCCCCTTTCCCCGTCTATTCCCATTGCCCTGTGGGGGTGGAAAAAGGGTTTTTAAAGGGGGGTTAAAAGGGGCCCCTTTTTGTATTGAAAGGTGACTTAAAACCGGGGTTAAAAAATTGAGAGCTCCCCAATTTAAAAACAACAAAAATTTAAAAAATTTTCCTTTTGTATGAAAAAAAAATAAAAAAAAACACATTTAAATTTTTAAAAATCTTTAAAAAATGAAGAAAAAAAAACTTTTTTTGCCCAAAATTTTTTTTTTTAAAATTTGCCATTCCTTGCAAACCCCCTTTTTTACCTGTAATAAAAAAAAAATAAAAAAAAAACTTATTCTTACCTATCCGTTGTTCGGGCCCCAGGTCCCCCGTTAATCCTTCAAAAGGGGGGGGGACAGCCCACAAAACCCCCCCGACTGAATAATCCCTTTCCTTCTGACAGGAGAGGAAGGGTTTTTGCATAATTGTTTCCCCCCTTTTTAACTTCAGGCCCCCCCAGGGACCCCCCCACTGCAGGGGTGACGTCAGGGGAATCCCGGCTGACCAAAAATGAACTGATTAACAAAAATAGGGGCCCCCCAAAAAAAAAAAAGGATGGAGCCCCCCCCATTTTTTTTCCCCGCCGATAAAAACATCTACTGAGGCCTTTTTTTTGGGGGGTTTAAGGCCCCAAAATCCATGGACCTTAAAAACCCGAAAAATACCGGGGAAAACATTGCTTACCCCTTTGGGGGTTAAAAAAATGGGGGGCCCCCAAAAAAAAAAAGGGGGGGGGTCCCCCCTTTTTTTGTTAACCAGCCAGAAAAAGCAGACTGCGAAGCCGGGGTTTTTTAGGTGGAAGGGGTCCAATATCCATAACCCCTTTCAACCTAAATTTTCCGGCCAAAGCAGCCCCCTTGCTTGGCTCAAAAACAAAAGTGGGGGTTTTCCCCCAAAAAAAAAAGGCTTGGGGCCCCCCCGTTTTTTTTAAAACCCGCCAAGAAAAAAACAGACTGCTGCCCCTGGTTTAAAAAGGGCTGTCAAGGCCCATGGAATTTTTGGCCCCCCAACCCCTAAAAATACCGGGGTGCAGCACCCCCCCAATGGCCCCAAACCAAAGATGCCCAAATTGTGGCATTTTTTCTGGGGTCTTCCCATTTTTCCCCCGTAGTGGGGCAAGGGGGGGGTTTTAAAAGGGGTTTTTAAAGTCACCTTTAAAATTAAAAAAATGAAATTTTAACCCGGTTTTTTAAAGGAGAGGGTAAAAAAGCAGGACCCCCTTTTTAACATAAAGTTTTTTAAAATTTTAAAAAAAACACCAGAAAAAAGTATTTTAATGAAAATTTTAAAACAACCAGTGTGCATTTTTTTTAAAATTCCAAAGTTTTTTGCAACGAAACGTTCTCCTGTAAAAAAAAAAAAATAAAAAAACCAACAAAATTTTCCCCCTGTCCGACCAGCCCCAAAAAAAGTTGTCCCCCCACGGGCCAGCCCGTTTCTCTGGACCAGGCGAGCCTGGCATCCAGATTTAGCAGAGCTCCCCCCCGAGGAAAACCCCGGGGGGTGATTTATCGGAGGGGGTTAAGGCCAAAACTGTCCGAGATTTCAGCTGACCGAGTTTTTCCAGTACCTGGCAGCACTTTTTTTTATCGCAAAAAACTGAAAAAGGGGGCCCCCGGGAAAGGGGCCCCCCGGGGGGACGTGACCCCGGGGTCTTTGCCGGGGAAATGCTGACTCTGCTGAGTCCGGGTTTTCCCCGACAGACCCGACCGACACTGACAGGACACTTTCGGAAGTTCCCGTGTCACGTCCCCTTTGTTTTGTGTCCAGGAACTTCCCTGAAGGTTTTTTTGGGCTCTGGGGCATTTTCCTTGAAAAAATCATTTTCCCCGGGGTTTTTGGGGTTTCTTTTCTTTCTGCAGCTTTTTCCCCCTCAGTTTTAAAATGGGTTTCCAGTTTTCATGTTCCCCCCCTTTTTTTTTTTCCCCCCTTTTCTTTTTGGGGAGCCTCAGCTGAAAATCAGGGTCCTAAAAAAAAGCCTCAGTCAGTCTGTGACCTGACTCTTGGGAAACCTTGGACTTGTATCCAGCTATTCCCTACTGGGGAAACCCTGGAACTTTTTTTGGGCTCCGGGGAAAACCCCGCTTTTTGGTGAATCCGTTTCCAGAGAAAAATTCGGTAAGGGGGAAAAACCTGAAAACCGCTTGGAGATTTACTGTAGTGCTTTTAATTAACTTGGGGCCGCTGGTCTCCCCTCGCTGTTCCCTGCAAACTTGTGAACTTTTTTTGCATGCTTGTATGGGGAATAATTTTAAGTCATTTCATTTCAACCTAAGTCTCCTGTTTTTTCCTCGCAAAACCCAATCAATTTAAAGTATAGGAACGTAAAAATATAATGGGGATTCCCATAGAAATTTTTAGGGGAAAATCGATTCCCCTATCCGATATGCCAAAAAAAAATCATCTCAGAATCCCCGGAAAACCCCTACAGTGAATATCAAGCCGATTCCAATTTTTTAGTATCGGAAAAACCAAAAAATACCAAAAAACTCACCGGCGCCTGCGCAGTAGGAAAAAGCAGGTTTTTCCCCAATAGGGCAGGGGGCTAAAGAGGGGCGATGGCAATGGGAAAAGGGACGTGCAAGATTGCGGGGGGCAAAACCCCCATGTTAAGGGACCTGATGCTGTGGGAGGCGAACATTTTTAAGGGGTGCCGGGGAAATTTTTTTTCCCCGGGGAGCATCCCCCCCTGACGGGGAAAACAAAAATTCATAATCATGGATTTCTTTTAAAAACAAGGCATCTGATAAAAAAAAGGGAGGCATGACCCCCAAAACCCTTTTAAAAGGCCATATTCAAGCTTACATAGTTCAAAAATGATGAAAAAACCCCTTTAAAAAGTGAAGGGGTTGGCATGCCCAAACTGTCAAAACTTTTAAAAACTTAAAACCCCGTGTTTTTTTCCCCCCAAAATTTTCCTACACATCTAAAAAAATTCCCCAATTTTTTCCCCTGATTTCAAAAATTTCATGAACCTTTTTTTGGAAAAAATTAAAGGGTTTTTTCCCGGGGCAAATAAAAAAAACATCATCCACACTGTCTGGAATAAAAATATATTACTTTGTTTTTCATACGCAGGTGAGAGCCCCCTCATGTCTGTTCCCCAAACCCCCAAAAAACCCAATCATTACTCCTATTCTTGCATCTTATTAGTCAAAATTTTTTAAAATTTCCCAAAAATTTTTAAAATTGGAAAAAAACCCCAAAACACTGTGTTTTGTCCTGATGAAAAGTTTAATTTTCAAAAAAGTTTTTCAAAAAAAAGGGATTCCGGGGAATTTTTCCTCTTTTCCCTTTTAAAATACCACAGCCCCAGGTTGTCTTACTTTAAAATTTCACCTTTTTAAAAGGGGTCAAAGCCCCTTGAGCTTTTTTTTTTTAGGGTTTTGGTGCAAAACCTTACCAGGGGATTTTTAAAATTCCTTTTGGGGCTCCCCACTTTTTTTTTTTGGATAAAAACCCTATGAGCTATATTTTTTTTTCCCCTTTTTTTTTTAAAAGTATTAAATTTTTCCAAAAACCAATAGATAGGGGAATTTTCAGGTTGGTATTGCTTTCCCAAAATAGGCTACTTCAATATCGTAAAATAGCCCCCGGGAATTTTTTACTTTTTTTTACACGGTCCCCCTTTTCAAAAATGGCTTTTATTTTTTGACTTTCTGAGAAATTTTTATTTTGGAGTGATGAACCCCCAAAAGAGTACACCATTCCCCTTGCTCAGGAATGCATAGTTTTCCCCTGTGGAGGGGCATTTTTGTCTTATTGCCTATAGTTTTTTGGAAAATGCCAAAAAAGCAATATATTTTCTTTGTCTTTAATACACCCATTAGTATTGTACTTTTTTACTTTTTCTTACCTTTATCTTGAGATGGCTTTTTAAACCACCCCTTTTTTTTCCATTCGGGGGACACTGTAAAATGAAAAATTGTGTTTAAAATATATTACTACATGAAATGTACAGAAATTTTTTACTAGGGGGTTTACCAAAAACCCCCAAAAAAGCATTAAACCCCAAAAGCATGTGGTTTTTGCGTTCTTTTGTGCTCCTCTCCCGTGCTGTGAAACCACAACCCCAAAGTTTAGGTTTTAAAAAACACCCCCTGCTGTTGCTCACTGGTTGGATAAAACAAATTGATAGATACCAAAAGGTTTTAAAGTGTGTGGTTTTTTGGGGTTTTTTTTTCTGATGAAGAAACCACAGGATTAGATGTATAAAACAGATTGTAGTTTATTCCCAATGTTTCAAAATGAAACAGACCTTTCCCCCGGGCACCCCAAAAAAAGCAGAAGAGACATTTTCCACTTAAAACTGACGCAAGCAAAAAAAATGCCCTTTTGGGGTTAGCAAAAGGATATTTTTATCGTTCAATGAAAAAGGGGAAAAAAATCGATAATTTTAAAGGGGGAAAAAAGGTTTTCCCTAAAACAAATAAAAAAAAATAAAAATGGAAAAAAAAAAGGGGGGGAAAGGGGGAAAAGAAAAATGTTTCATTTTTTTAAAAAACTGCTCCTTATACAAGTAGAAATAATAGGGGAGAATTTTTGTTTGGGGGGAAGATACTGCAAAAAGGGTAAAAGGCCGATATTAGCCCCTATCGGGGTTTTTATTTTCCATTCCCCTATTTTTGTCTTTTCGGATTTCCCCGGAACCGGGGAAATTTCCCTGTCACTGGGGATGTCCCTCGGTCGGGGCCTTTTAGGGGTCAGCGGAAATTTTCCCGGCAGAAATCTCCCCGGTCACGGCCTGGACTGCTTTTTGGCCCCATCATCTTTCCCCGGGGTCCCCAAGCAGTTTCTCGCGATAACTGCAGTGACTGCTGGGTAATCCCCCGGGCCTAAAAAAAATCAGTTTTCCATGACGTTTTCCGCCGGGGAAAAAGGGGGAAACAGCTGTGCTGGTCGGGATTTGAGTTGGGATTTTTTTTCCCCCTTCCAAAAAAAAAAAGGAAAAAGGAATTTTGGATCGCGATTTTTTTTTGGGGGAAAACCCATACCGATACCCAAGTTTTCCCTTTTAAAACCCCTGGGGGAAAAAATATCGCAACTAAAAAAACCCCCTTCTTTCCCTTTAAAAATAAATATACACACATAGAAAAAATTTTTTATATATAAAAAATACATGGCAATTTTGACATATATATTTACAAAAAGTATAGTTTATACACTTCCCCACATAGTAAAAATCCTTAATTTTAAAATCCCCGGGTTTTAAACCGGGGTTCAGTGAAAAGACAGAAGCCCCCTTTTTAAATACCCCTTGGGGAAAATGGGGTTTAAAAACCTGCTTTTCATGTCGTTTGCTATCTGTTTTTCAAAAAAAAATTTTAAACGACTATTTGTGAAAATTTTTACACCTGGGGGGAATTTAAAAAAGGGTAAATTCGTTGAAAAAAAAAAGGATTTTTTTTGGGGTACGAACTTACCCCCTTTAATTTAAACCCCCAGGGTAAAATTTTCACACATAGTTTTGTTTTAAATTTTTTTTTTTCAAATTTTTTTTGCAAAGGCATGAAAAAAAAAGGGGTTTTCCCAAAGTACCCAAGTGTTTTTTATGTCGGGTCACCCGACATAAATTTTACATTGGTGTACATGGGGGTTAACCCCTGTCTTTTTTTTTTCCTTTTTATCAAAATTTTCACAAACAATTAACCCAAATATTTTGTGAAAAAATTTTCACCGGGGGTTAAATTTTAAAGGGTAAATTCTTGTAAAAAAAACGGACTTTTTTGCTAAAAAATTTTTTCCCTTTAAATTTAAACCCCTTTTCAGGGGGGGAAAAAATTTTTTCACACAAAGTCTGTTTAAAAGGGTTTTTGCAAATTAGATAGCAAAAGGCATAAAAGGGGCAGGGTTTAACCCAAAGAAAACCCCAATGTCATTTTTTTGGGTTTGCTTTTTTACAAAACCCCGGAATTGAATTAGGGGAAAATACAAATTTAATGTAAAAAAATACAAATAAAAATTTTATATATATAAATGTGACAAAATTAATGAATTATATATATATATGAGGTGTAAAATTGCTAAAAAAAAAAAGCGGGGGTTCCCCCCTTTTTTTTGCCCCGACAGCAAACCCCGTGAGTGGGGGCAGAAAAAATAGCCAAAAGAGGGACCATTTTTTTTTGGCCCCCCCCCCGGTCTTAACATCTGCCCCCAAAAGGGGGACCCCAGAAAGGGGAAAAATCTAATTAGATTTTCCCCCTTTTGGCACTTTGCCCCCCTTTCCCATTTGCCCGTAGCGGTTTTGGGAATGGGGTTTAAAAAAGGGGGTTTTTAAAAAACCTTGAAAATTAAAGGTCCTTTAAGAAAAAGGGGGAAAAAAATTTAGAGCTGTCAATTTTAAAAAATATCAAAAATTTTAAACCCCTTTTGTATGAAAAAAAATCAAAAAAAAAACACTTTAATAAAAAAAAAGTTTTTAAGAAATAATAAAAGGGGTTTTTACCATAAATTTTTTACCCCCTAAAACCTTTTTTCCGTAAAAAAATAAAAAAAAAAGCAAAATTTTTTACCTTTCCCATGCACCCCTAGGTCCCACGGGGTAATCTTTTTGAAAGGGTTTTTAAGGGGTTTTGCAAAAGGGCCGCAGCTAAGCTGCAGCCTCCAGTAAAAAACCCCCTTTTAAAGAGTTCCTCTCCCCCCCGACGGAGAGTTTTAAAAGGTGGGTGTCCCCCTAACGTTTTACCCCTGATCCCGACAACGATATGCCCTTGTCAGGGGCGCTGGTTTTTCGATACATGATCCGGGGGCTGAGGGCCCAAAAGGCACTCAGGCAGCGATTGGGACAGCGGGGACTGCGGGTAACATCCCCCTTTAAAGGGCCCCCTCACTTGCGATATCGCTTACCCCGTCGCTTTTTGAGTCACTAGTTTTTTTTACGCAGCGCGAGCTCACCAGCCCCTATCGCTGTGGGGGACTTTTTCCCCCCGATCCCCCCCCTGCCCCGGGACGCTGATCTCGAAGAAAAATCAGGACCCTTTTTTTTTTGTGGTTTCCCCCCGCAGGGGCGCATCGCTGCGTTTACAGGCGGGGGGCCAGCGAAACCCCTGGTAAAAGGTAACAGGGGTTTTCCCCCCAAAACCCGCAGCGCTTGGAAAACCCCTGTGTACCTTGGATACCGCTCCCCCCTTTTGGGCCCCGGTATCCCCAAAGGACACAGCGGGTTTTTTGGGGCAGCCCCCCCCCCTGGGGGAAAACCCCTGTGTACCTTGGGGGTTCCCCGGATCGGGTTGGGGTCCCCCTTCACAGCAGGATGTGTGCCTTTCAGCGGGAAACCAGCGATAAAAAAAGGCCCTGAAATTTCAGACGGGGGATTTAGGGGGTCCCGGCAAGGGGGGCTTTTTCTTTTCCCCAATGTCACACACAGGATATCGCTGGGGAGCCGCTGCTGCGTCACAAAACAGTGACTCAGCAGCGATCTCGGTAGCGATATCGCTATTTTTAGACGGGCCCCCTTAAGGGGAAAAACTTAATTATTGCTTTCCACTTTCACTTAAAAGGCAGCCGGGGGCACTTTTTAGTGACGTCAAGGGAATGATTAACAAAAATAGGGGTTCCCTTCAAAAAAAAAAAGGCGTGGGGCCCCCCCCCATTTTTTTTTAACCGCCAAAAAACAAAAACCCTGGGGGCCGGGGTTTTCAGGCTTTTAAAAGCCAAGATCCATGGACCTTGGGGGTGATAATACTAGGCCACAGCGTCTGCATACTTGGGGGGTTAAAAAAAAATGGGGGGTCCCTCGAAAAAAATTGGCGGGGTCCCCCATTTTTTTTTTAAAAACCCAAAATGAAGCAGACCGCTGAGGCCGGGGTTTTCAGGCTTTTTAAGGGCCCCAAACCCCGGGGCCTTTCCCCGCCTGAAATCCCCGGCCCCAGCAGTCTGCATATTTGGTGATTAAAAAAAAAAGGGGGGTCCCCTCGAAAAAAATTGGCGGGGGCCCCCCCCATTTTTTTTTCCCCGCCAGTAAAAACCCGACCGCTGGGGGGCCAAAATTTTTGGGCTTTTAAAGGGGCCCCAAATCCAGGGGTTTTCCAGCCTGATAATCCCCGGAAAAGCATTTTTCAAATTTTGGGATTAAAAAAAATGGGGGAAACCCCAAAAAAAAATTGGGGGGGGGGTTTTCCCCATTTTTTAACCCCCCCCGATGAAGCAGACCCCTGGGGCCCCGGTTTTTTTTGGGGTGGAAAAGGCCCCCCAATATTCCAGGACCCCTTAAAACCCGATAATCCGGGCCCAAAAAGGGGAGTCTGCTTAGCTTGGGGTTTTTAAAAAAAATTGGGTTTCCCCCGAAAAAAAAATGGGGTGGGGACCCCCCCCATTTTTTTAACCAGCCAAGTAAAAGGGGGCCGCTGGGGCCCGGGGTTTTGGGGGTGTCAAGGCCCATGGATTTTGGCCCTCAAAAACCTGTTTTAAACCCCGGTTTAAAAGCAGCCCCACTTTTTGGGGGCATCAAAAGATTTTTCCCCAATTTTTCATTTTCCCCGGCCCCTTTCCCACTTCCCCCGTAGCGGTGGCAAGCGGGGTAAAAAGGGGGGTTTTGTCACCGTTGTTTTCACGGTGACAATAACCCGGGGTTAAAAATAGAGGGTCAATAAAAAAAAACCCCCCCTTTTTAAAACCCAAATTTAAAATTAAAAAATTTTAAAAAAAAAAAAAAAACAAGAAAAAGTTTTTAAATGAATTTAAAAGAAAACCCCAAAACTTTCATTAATTTTTTACCCCCTTTTTCCTTCGACCCCCCTCGATCCCCCCGTAAAAAAAAAAAAAAAAAACCAAAGTAAAACCATTTCCCCAAAGGGAGTCCAGAACGACATTTTCCCCGCAAACCAATTGTTTCATCGAAAATTTACGGCAGGGTTTTCCCCCCTTTGCACGCAGCACAGCGGGGCCCCCGTTTCCCCCCGGGGGACGTCATCGGACGACTTTTTTTAAAAGGGCCGGGGGTTACCCCCGTCCTGCATTTTTTCGCGAGAAACTGCATGTGACCGCCGGGGAAAAAAATTGGGCCATGAAGCAGTGCAGGACGTGACCGCCGGGGATCTTCTGCCAGGTAAAAGCCGCTGACTTGACAGACCCGACCCCCGGACACTGACGTGACAAGGAAAAAACCCCCTTCGGGGTCCCCTAAGACGAAAAATTTGGAACCGGAAAAAGGAATTCCGATAAAAACTAATATCGCCGATACCGATATTTGCAGTATCGGAAAACCAACACTAGTGGGGGGTTAGGCTCTGCCCCTCTTGCGATGTTTTTTGGGCTGGATCGTCGTGGGACACTCGGTTTTTTTGGCTGCGTGGACAGGGGTATATGTTGGGTTTTTTTTTTTCCCCTTTTTTTCCGGAGTTTTATGGGGTGCAGGAATGAGAGTAAATAAAAGAAATGAAAACTGTGTTTTTTCTTTTATTTCATTAAAAAAAAATTTTTTTTTTCTTTTTTTTTTTTTTTTACATTTAAAAAACTTTGGGAAAATTTAAAATGGTTTTGGGGTCTTTTTTACGGGGCCATCCATTATTAACCCCGGGCCCCTTTTGTCACCGTGCCCCAACAACGGGGGCATTAACCCCTTTTAAAACCCCCTTGCCACCCCCACCCCGGGGTGGGGGAAAGCCGGGGGAAAAAGCCACAATTGGCACATCTTTTGATTTGCCAAAGGGGGGCTGCTGTTTTCCTGGTATTATCAGGGGTTTTGAGGGCCCCAAAACCTTTTGGGGTTACGTCTTTTAAAAACCCCGGGCCCCAGCAATCGCATTTTTTTTGGCTGGTTAACAAAAAGGGGGACCCCCCCGCCCCTTTTTTTTTTTGAGGGGGGCCCCTATTTTTTTAACCAGCCCCAACTAACAGACGCTGTGGGCCCCGGGATTTAAGGCTGGCAAGGGGGCCCGGATTTTGGACCTTACCAAGCCCCAAAAACCCCGGGCCCCACATCGCCCCTTATCTGGCTGGTTAAAAAAAATAGGGGGACCCAACGCCAATTTTTTTTCGAGGGGAACCCCCCTTTTGTTAAAAACCGCCAAGATATGCAGAAAAGCTGTGGCCCCCGGGGGTTTTCAGGCGGCAAGGGGGCCTGGATCTTGGCTCCTACCCCCTGAAAAAAAACCGGCCTCAGCAGTCCCCCTTCATTGGCTGGGGGTTTAAAAAAATAAAAGGGGGGCCCCCCCCCCAATTTTTTTTGGGGGAAACCCCCCTTTTTGTTAACCCCCCCAAAAAATGCAGATGGGGGTGGCCCCCGGGATTATCAGGCTGGCAAGGTCCCTGGATCTTGGGGGCCTTACCACCTGAAAAAAACCGGCCTCAGCAGTCCGCTTCCAAAAGGTGGGTTTAACCCCCCCAAATGGGGGGACCCCCCCCCCAAAAATTTTTTCCCCACCCCGGGATCCCCTATTTTTGGGGTTAAAACCCCGCAAAAAAAAGCAGAATTTTGTGGCCCTTTTGGAAAATTTCAGGTTTCAAGCAGGGGGGGAAGAGCCAAAACCCGGGAAACCTCCCTGGGCCCCCCCTCCCCCGGGTGGGCCCCCATTTGAAAGGATAGGTCGCGGGGCAAGGGGGCGGTGGCCCGGGCCCCCCCCTCTTAGGGGGGGCCCCCCAGCTACGCTACAGAAACTGTATCGGCGTGCACAGCACGCCGAAACATTTTTCATTCTGGGCAAAAAAGGGGGGAATCGATTTTCCCCGCTTGCCGCCCAGAACAATGGGGCCCTTGGAAAAACCCCTTGGGGGGGGGCCCGGGCCCCGCAGGGGGGGCCCCCCCCCGTCACGGGGGGTCAGCTGTTTCGGCATCCACCCCTTTTCGCTGAGGGGAAGAGAGAGAAGGAGCGAAAAAATCCTTTCCCCCCTTTAACCCCCCCCTCAGCGTCTGAAAACGGGCGCGATGACATCCCCCGCCGGCGCCCGCTGCCCAACCCCTGAGAGGGAGAAGTGAGCGCACGGGGGCCCCGGGGGTTTAGTATTTTTTTTTTTTTTTTAAAAAGGGGGTGCATTATACTCCCCGGGGGCTGTATAGGGGGGTTTTCATTATACTCAGAGGCTGTTTAGGGGGGGTGAAATTTTTACTACGGGCCCCCAAAATTGGGGTGCATTAAAATACAAGACCCCCTATGGGGGGGGATTATATTTCAAGGGGCCTTTGGGGGTGCATTAAAATAGCGGCTCCCCATGGGTGCATTATATTTTAGACTTTGCCTATGGGGGTTTTATTATAATATAGAGGGGGCCTATGGGGGTGAAAATTTAAAAATTTGAGGGGGATCTGGGGTTTTTTGCTGTATTTTGGAAAACTATCTAGGCCTTATACGTGTTGGAACCCCCTTTAAAAAAATTTGGGGGGGATTAAGGGGTCAAAAATATATCCAGTAGGGGCCCCTTTTTCTGTGTATAGGGGGTTTTTCAGGGGGGGACTTTGGGGGATTATTAAATGTTTTAAATGGACACTTTTGTTATAAAAGGGAACCGGGTTCTGTTTAAAATCAAAGGGGACACAAAAGGAATTATTAACAGGGGGGGGGGGGGGGGGGGGGGGGGGGGGGGGGGGGGGGGGGGCAAAATTTGGTCATTTTTTTCTAGGGGCTTTTTCCCCCCCATTTTTAAAAATTCCCCGAGGGGTGCTTTTAAAAATTTGGGGGGCACCCAGGAACCAAAAAAGAGGGGCCGCAATTTTTGGGGCACATCCCCGGAGCAGCAGCTCGTATTGGGGTATTTGTGCAGTATGGGCAATAGGCAGCGCGGTGATTATTGGGGTATCAGGTGCGAAAAGGGGCACATTGGCAGCCGGGCCGTATTGGGGTATCCAGGTAGGGTTTGTGCGGTTTTAGATGGCAAAATGGTGACCAAGCGTGCTAAAAAATTGGGAAAAAATGTTTTTTGTTCCCTCAGTCGAGTCCGGTGGGAAGTTCCTGCGGTCGGGCCCCGTGAAAAGAAATGAAAAGTAAAAAACCCCCCTTTAAAAACATCAGCGGTAAGTCTTTTTTTTGTACCTGGCTGTAATTATTAAATTTTGTGGACTGGTATTATTTACCACAGCCCCTTGGGGAATATCAAAATTTGGGCTTTTTATATATGATTATTTTTGGAAAAAAGCGGGTCATTTGCTGAGATTTTTGATTGGGGCCCCCCTCAGAAGTTTCCCCCCACTAAAAAAAAACCCCAGTACGCCCTGGCTCTCTCTCTTTATTTTTCTCTTAGCTTTTGCTTTGTTCTTTTTTCTCGCTCTCTGTTCTTTTTTCTCTTGTTCTTTCTTTTTTCCCCTTTTTTTTTCCCCCCTTTCTCTGTTTGTTCTTTCTCTTCACTGCTCTTTCTTTCTTTTTCATACCAGCCACTGTGCCCCATTACCAGTCTGTGACGCGGAAAAGGGAGCTTGGGGGCCGGATTGGGTGGGATTAGTGTTAAAAGGGGGTTTTGGCGGGGGGTGGCCTAAAAAAATTTTCGCGACCCTATGCGCCGCAGCCTTTAACCCTTTCCCCTCTTCAAAATTTGGAGGATGCTGATGACCTACTACAAATTTTGGCCTGCTCCGTGGGCGCGACGGGTGGTCTCCGAGGGATTCCCCCACACCTGGACTAAAGATCACCAAAAACCGGCAGTCTTGGTCATCTGGCCCCCAAAATTTTTTTGCAGCAGGCAGGTGCCACAGCCTTTGTCCCTCTTTTCTTTTAAAGGTTTTTGGGAATTTTGGGGGCCCCAAAACATTTTTTCTTGGTGGGCCCCAAAGGTATCCAGCCCCCGTGCTGGAAGGTCCTGGATATTGGCCCTTAACAGCCTTAAATACCATGCCT
>JARQOD010009759.1:0-30066 GCA_033576555.1 Oophaga sylvatica
CCCAACAAAATGTCCCTCTCTCCCGCAAAAGAAACACCTTCTAGTCTTGCGGTGCACCGCCGATTCCCTCCTACAAAAAGATGTCCCTCCCAACTGCATGGGTTCCTCAGAACAGACCAGGGGAACCTCAGTATAAGGGACTTTAGTAGTAGGTGGAGTCATCACGGAGGCGGAGTTACCTCGCGTCTTCCCCGAATTCGTCTATCAATGCGAATAGCGAGGGCCATAGCAGCCTCCAGTGATGGAGGAGAATCATACTGAGCCAACACATCTTTTAATTTGTCAGACAACCCTTGACAAAACTGGCTCCTAAGAGCTGGGTCATTCCACTGAGTATCTGTTGCCCATCTACGGAACTCAGAAGAATATTCCTCCGCTGGACGATTTCCTTGCCGTATTTTACGTAACTTTGTTTCAGCAAGGGAAACTCGATCCGGATCATCATATACCAGACCCAGGGCAGTAAAAAATCGATCCACTGACTGGAGATCTGGGGAGCCTGGAGGAATAGAGAACGCCCAAGATTGAGGGTCCCCTTGTAAGAGCGAGATAACAATTCCCACCCTCTGCTCTTCACTCCCAGATGACCGAGGCCGCAGCCGAAAGTACAATTTACATGCCTCCCGGAAAGTAAAAAATTTGTCCCGCCCACCAGTGAACCTGTCCGGGAGAGCAACCTTAGGTTCAGATCTGGTTTGCTCCGGGGGGGACAAAACCTTGGACTTAATGTCTGCCAACTCCATGGACAACCCCTGCAACTGCCGGGCCAGCTGGGCTACTGGATCCATGACAGCTAGGGAGAATCTTTAGTAGGGCCGGTGAAAATGTCACGCTGTATAGCAGATATATATATATGTATGTGATGACAGTAATCTATATCAAAAGGGCAACATACTATATAACATGCGCATAGATATATGATAACATAGAATTACCTGACAGAATGTCCAGTGGGTCAATACGGAATCCGTTATACGCTGTCTCCGGCTAGAGGGTGACCGGGTCTATGCTGACCCTAAACTGGGTCCTAACTAATCCTTCTACCTGGAGGTACTGTTAAAGGTACAGAGGTCCAGGCCACCAGCGTAAACCCTGTCTCCTATCAATCCCTGCCAACTGTAATCTAGTCCTAAGAAGGACCCTGATTACCACCAAAGGGAATGAACAGGTAACGGTTAATGAACAGAAAGACATACAAGAAAGACAAGAAATAAAGTAAATAAAGTCTTACATACAACACTCACACACAGTAGGACCACCTAAGGTCTCAGAGATAAACTATAAGCTATAAGAGAAAAAACAACTAAGGAACTCTTAGCTTAAGTATTCTCAGAACCGATCCAGTCTGCTAGACTACATGAATGCTTTCACCGGCATCTAACACCCAGACTGGCAGGAATATAAAGGAAACTAATTAGAACATAATCAAAAGCAGCCGGGCGAGGCTGGACCTAGTCTTAGCAAAGAGCTAGGTAAAATTAACTCCCTCATTACCAAACACAAAGAAACAGCAACTCAGCTGTGAGAAGTCAGAGTGTGTAATCGCGACGATCCTCGTGGCGATACACCCATGACAGTTACATTGTGTCCTTGGTGACTGTAGTTACATTGTGTCCTTGGTGACTGTAGTTACATTGTGTCCTTGGTGACTGTAGTTACATTGTGTCCTTACTGACTGTAGTTACATGTATCCTTAATGACTGTAGTTACATTGTGTCCTTACTGACTGTAGCTACATGGTGTGATCATGTGACTGTAGTTACAATGTGTCCTTACTGACTGTAGTAATGTCTCATTTTTAAAAACAGTTAGAAACCAATATGTGCATATGCACTTTATGTATTGCATGCTGACCATAGGCAGCGCTGGCATCTCCCCCCCTTTTTTGCTTACTGACTGTAGTTACAATGTGTGATCGTGTGACTGTAGTTACATTGTGTCCTTACTGACTGTGTGTAGCCCTGGTATGTAAGGCACACAATACCAGGAGGATGAGTGGAGAGGTAACGGTTAAGGGCTCGACATCACTCACATACACTTCAGACACACCCAGCAGGGGTGTATAGGGGAGTGTCCTGTAGCACAGTAGAGTCTGAAAGTTTCTCCTGAGTGTGGAGGGAGTCAGGACTGGTGCCTGTTGGAGAGCCGAGATTCCTGTCAATACAGAGAGACGGTACAAAAGTGGAGGCTAGTACGGATAACCGAATATTATCCTAGTCTAGTCAGTGCTGATATTAAGAGTGCGAACAGGGCGAAAGGCGCAGTGGAAGAAACAGAGAAGTGCCTTAGGTATAGGATACCTGCACAAATTATCCGGTCACTGGGGACCGAAGTGTCGCTACAGCTTCAGGCGTGGTGAGAGGAAAACCAGAGTCTTACTGGACCTTAGGTCGCAGAAAGCAACCCTTGGAGTGTCGGTACGTAACTGGGGTCAGGAGAGTGGGAACCTTGAGTCGATGCAGGACAACAGTAGGAACTCAGCTCTCTCACATTATTTGGAAGACTTCGACCACAATGCTGACCGGGCAGTACAGCTATGGAGTATTCGGAGTTAACTTAGCTCTATGCTAGTTGGACTCAGCATCTTGGAAAGTAAAGGAGGCCTCCAACCTGCTCAGCCGTTACCTCGAAACACATCCTCCACCCGACTAGCCTCCCTGGGACCTGCCTAAACATCTGACAAGTAAAAGGTATGGAAAGACGCTGGATGGTGTGAGACTGATTCATTTATCTGCACCCTACATCATTAATACCATAGACTTTGAGGGACCAGTCCCACCTGTGGGGGACCCGTCATCTAGCTGCCACAACATCCCCTCAGAGATCTACTGCAGCGCTGGTCTTAGTGATCAGACAACTACAGGTGGCGTCACGAACTGTTATCTACTAAATCCCCTGTAAATAAATTCCCTTTAACGCCTGACCGCCAGGGACACGGAACGAGCCACGCTACCAGTGACATTCCCTATAGAAATCTACAGGCTCGACTCCGAGTACCCCATATCCCTGGTAACCCACAATTGTGGTGCGGGTCAATACAACTTGGCGTCACGAACAGGATCCGAAACTTGCAGAATTGCGAGCCCTGTGTGCCTGTGGAGTGTTTTGGTGAAAAAGACTGTTGCTGTTGTTTGGCGCCAAATACCGCCATATTTGCCGCCATATTCGCGCCCTAAGGCGCTGGAGAAGAAGGTGGGCGTACCTGAAAGAGCGCGCAAAGTCTTGGACACCCCCCGGCTCTGACTCAGCAGCAGGTCCTGCGACAGGAAGTGAACGCTCTGACATCAGAGCGCCTGCGACGAAGGTCCTGTTCCCACTGCTGTGCCTGTGAAGTAGCAGCTTCTGAAACCGGTAGGCTCCGTTTAACCAAGGGGGCGCTAAGATGTCACAGCAACCAGCCGACAGTGCGGCCCCAGCCGGAGGCCCCGACCCCGCACCGCGTGGCGTTGTAGCGCCAGATGGGGGCGCAGGCCCAGCACCCAGTCCGGTAGTCCCGCTCATGCCACTAACGCTCCCATATATGCCTGGGGCGAAATGGCTTCCCCAGTACAGCGGTGAGCCAGGCACTTTAGCAGGATTCAAGCGGAAGTTATGCAGCATCCTAGAAATGTACTCCATGCCTGAGAGACAAAAAGCTGCTGTGCTGATAGGGCAGCTAACTGGCGCTGCTGAGAGGGAAGTGGAGACTTGGGATACCGTTGATCAGGAGTCGGTACCTGCGATCCTCTTTAAGCTACATGCCATGTTTGAAGACCGCACAGAAACGGATCTCCGGATGGCCTTCTACCACTGTTCACAGCAGCCAGGTGACAGCATCCGGGACTACGCTTGCCGACTACAAGGAGCCCTGAGAGCCCTTAAGCAGATTAATAATATAAATGCTATCGACGAAAATAAGATGCTGAAAGAGCAATTTGTACAGGGATTGAGATCCCAAGAGGAACGCAGAACTGTAAACTGGTGGTCCTTAGATCATCCTGATGCTACCTTTGATGCCCTAAAGGACATGGCAATAAAAGGGCTGCGACCCCTGGGCAAACCTGAGGTGTCAACCCAACATCACCAGGGTGAAGTCACTCTGGAACCGGCGGCACCCCCTTTTCCCCGCTAGTGGCAGAAGCTAAAACGCAGGTGACACCCCCTAGTGAATTGGACTGTCTGCGCTCAGAGGTGCGCCAGCTGACTAAAAATCTGGCTGCTGTGATGAATGCCCTGCAGCTGCGGAAAGAGGAAGAAGGGAAGATCTTATTAGCTGATTGCCCAGAAGACGTCCCGTGGATGAACCGGAGAAGAAGGGAAGACGTCGCCCCCCGGAAGAGGACAACGCCACCCCAGGAGCGACCTCTGATCAACATCCTCCTCGTCGGGAGATCACCTGTTACCGTTGCAACCGGAAAGGTCATATGTCTCCACAGTGTCCTTTAAACGGGCAGAACCTGGGTCCAGGGCCAACACCCAGGAGGAGATCCGTCAGGCCCCCTAGACTAGAACCGCAGGTATGTGGGTGGGCGACCCTACCTGTCTATCATTCTAGATGGTATTGCAGTTCCGGCATTGTTAGACACTGGGTCTCAAGTAACCCTAATACCTGATGCCCTATATACTAAGTTCTGGTCAATGGACAGTCTTAAACCCCCGAGCCCTGACTTTACCGTGTATGCTTCTAATGGTCTTCTTGTAGAAGTACTCAGGACAAAATGTGTGGATGTGAAAGTGGGCAGAGAGGAGTTGAAAGACCAGGGGCTTCTAGTAGTAAAGACTGTAAATGAAGAGAACGGTTTAAATATAATTTTGGGTACTAACATTATCAGTAACTGTCTGGGAGAAGTTGTGTTCTTACTCCAACAGCTTGCTGAAATTGCCGACCAAGACAAAAGGAGTAATCCAAAGAGAGATCCGGGCCCTGGTGTGTCAGCAGCAAGCGAAGCTTACAGATGGCGAAATTGGTAATGTACGGGTCACTGACTCGAATCCCATTGTGATACCCCCAATGAGTGAAATGATAATCTGGTGCAGGGCAGCCATAGGTCTGAGAGGACAGAACTACCAAGCTGTAGTAGAACCCCATCATTCAGAACATAGACCTACACTTATGACTGCTAGAGGAGTAGTAGAAGTGGTGAATGGAAGAGTACCGGTACGGCTCCTCAACTGGGGAGATGATGAGGTAAACTTACCCCGTTATGCAACCATTGCTAAACTACATGCTGTCGACAATAACTCTATTCTCCCGGCTGAGTCCTTAGACTCCCGCCAAATAGCGGAGGACAATGACCCGGCAACCCAGGTGGCGGAATGGTGTCAGCAACTCCATGTTGGGACGGACACCACTCCCGCTCACCAGAAGCAAGGGGTATTACGGGTGGTACAAGAGTACGCTCAAGTGTTTAGCAAGCACCCACTTGATTTTGGGATAATTAAGGGAGTACAGCATCATATCCCTACAGGCAGTCATCCTCCCATCAAAGAGCGGTACAGGCCTATACCCCCAGCCCATTATCAGAAGGCTAAAGAAATGTTGCGAGATATGAAAGAAGCCGGGGTAATCAGGGATAGTTGTAGTCCCTGGGCAGCACCTCTAGTCCTGGTTAGAAAAAAAGATGGTAGTTGAGAATGTGTGTGGATTACAGGCAGGTGAACCGCATAACACATAAAGATGCATACCCGTTACCACGTATAGAGGAATCATTAGCTGCTCTGAAAACGGCTAACTACTTTTCTACCCTCGATCTGACTAGTGGTACTGGCAAGTGGCTGTGGCTGAGGAGGATCGTGAGAAAACGGCTTTCACCACCCCAATGGGGCTCTGTGAGTTCGACAGAATGCTATTTGGGCTCAGCAGTGCCCCAGGAACATTTCAGAGAGTGATGGAGAACTGCCTGGGACATCTCAATTTTGAAACCGTGCTGCTATACCTAGATGACGTCATAGTGTACTCCAAGACATATGAGACCATCTGAAGCACCTGGCAGAAGTATTCGAGTCCCTGTCCAGGTACTGTCACGCTGTATAGCAGATATATATATGAGATGTCAGTAATCTATATCAAAAGGGCAACATACTATATAACATGCGCATAGATATATTATAACATGGATTTACCTGATAGAATGTCCAGTGGGTCAAAACGGAATCCGTTATACGCTGTCTCCGGCTAGAGGGTGACCGGGGTCTAAGCTGACCCTGAACTGGGGTCCTAACTAATCCCTCAACCTGGAGGTACTGTTAAAGGTACAGAGGTCCAGGCCACCAGCGTAAACCCTGTCTCCTATCAATCCCTGCCAACTGTATTCTAGTCCTAAGAAGGACCCTGAATACCACCAAAGGGAATGAACAGGTAACGGATAATGAACAGAAAGACATACAAGAAAGAGAAGGAATAAAGTAAATAAAGTCTTACATACAACACTCACACACAGTAGGAACACCTAAGGTCTCAGAGATAAACTATAAGCTATAAGAGTAAAAACAACTAATGAACTCTTAGCTTAAATATTCTCAGAACCGATCCAGACTGCTGAACTACATGAATGCTTTCACCGGCCTCTAACACCCAGACTGGCAGAAATATAAAGGAAACTAATTAGAACATAATCAAAAGCAGCCGGGCGAGGCTGCACCTAGCCTTAGCAAAGAGCTAGGAAAAATTAACTCTCACATTACCAAAAAACAAAGAAACAGAAGCTCAGCTGTGAGAAGTCAGAATGTGCAATCGCGACGATCTTGTGGCGATGCACCCATGACAGTACCCCCCCTTCTACGAGGGGCCTCCGGACCCTCATGACCAGGTCTGTCCGGGTGAGTTGTGTGAAAGGTCCGTCCACGTTATCATTGACCACCACTGAAGGAGGTAGAGGTGACGGTATGACTGGTGCCACATACTTTTTAAGTAATGACTTGTGAAACACATTATGAATTTTAAACGTAGGAGGGAGGTCCAGACGAAATGCCACAGGATTAATTATGGAACTGATCCTGTACGGCCCGATGAATCTGGGACCCAACCTCCAGGAGGAACTTTAAGTTTAATATTCCTGGTAGACAACCACACCAGATCATTCACCTTCAGATCTCGACCAGAAACTCTCCCCCTATCAGCCATCCGTTTGTAACGGTTCTCCGTAACCTTCAGTCTTAACTGATCTGGAACTATCAGTCTCCCTGGAAGTCCCACAGGGGCGTCCCCCTGAGCCCCCAATACCTCCCCCTCAAGCTCAGAGCATACAGCTGACACCACAACTCCCTCCTGAGGAATAGGAACCGGATCATCCATCCTCCCGGTCCCTGGGAAAGTACGAGATAAGGCATCAGGAAGCAACTTTATTGAGCAGTCATATGCGCGATGAGGAGGTAACTCTTTACACCCCTTCTCTGAGAACATCTCCCCAAAGTCCTCCAGAAAAGGAGGCAAAGTCCTAGGCACAACTGCACCGATGACCGTGCTCATGCAGTTATTCTTGCAAAATTCACCCCACTGGCTATCTTTCTGGATTGCCAATCAATCACTGGGTTATGTTTAGCCAACCAAGGAAGTCCCAACACAATAGGAGTAGGTAGACCCTCCAACACATAACAAGACAATTGCTCTTTATGCATTGCCCCTACTCGAAGATCTATGTTATGAACAGCTTGAACCAAGCTACCTTGACCAAGAGGTCTAGAATCAATAGAGAGTATAGGGACCGGTTTGGCCAATACACTCAGTTGCATACCATGCACCTGGGCAAACCGAGCGTCCACAAGATTAGCCCCGGACCCACTATCAAGAAAAACAGAAATCCTCTCAGTTCTAGTACCAATCACCACCTCCGCAGGCACGATAAACTGAGAGGGATTTGGGGACGAAATACAGACTCCCAGGTTAACTCCTTGGGTCAAAGAGGTCCGGGATGGACAACCCCCAACAAAATGTCCCTCTCTCCCGCAAAAGAAACACCTTCTAGCCTTGCGGCGCACCGCCGATTCCCTCCTACAAAATGATGTCCCTCCCAACTGCATGGGTTCCTCAGAACAGACCAGGGGAACCTCAGTATAAGGGACTTTAGTAGTAGGTGGAGTCATCATGGGGGGCGGAGTTACCTCGCGTCTTCCCCGAAGTCGTCTATCAATGCGAATAGCAAGGGCCATAGCAGCCTCCAGTGATGGAGGAGAATCATACTGAGCCAACACATCTTTTAATTTGTCAGACAACCCTTGACAAAACTGGCTCCTAAGAGCTGGGTCATTCCACTGAGTATCTGTTGCCCATCTACGGAACTCAGAAGAATATTCCTCCGCTGGACGATTTCCTGCCGTATTTTACGTAACTTTGTTTCAGCAAGGGAAACTCGATCCGGATCATCATATACCAGACCCAGGGCAGTAAAAAATCGATCCACTGACTGGAGATCTGGGAGCCTGGAGGAATAGAGAACGCCCAAGATTGAGGGTCCCCTTGTAAGAGCGAGATAACAATTCCCACCCTCTGCTCTTCACTCCCAGATGACCGAGGCCGCAGCCGAAAGTACAATTTACATGCCTCCCGGAAAGTAAAAAATTTGTCCCGCCCACCAGTGAACCTGTCCGGGAGAGCAACCTTAGGTTCAGATCTGGTTTGCTCTGGGAGGGACAAAACCTTGGATTTAATGTCTGCAAATTCCATGGACAACCCCTGCAACTGTCGGGCCAGCTGGGCTACTGGATCCATGACAGCTGGGGAGAATCTTTTTGGGCCGGTGAAAATGTCACGCTGTATAGCAGATATATATATGAGATGTCAGTAATCTATATCAAAAGGGCAACATACTATATAACATGCGCATAGATATATTATAACATGGATTTACCTGATAGAATGTCCAGTGGGTCAAAACGGAATCCGTTATACGCTGTCTCCGGCTAGAGGGTGACCGGGTCTAAGCTGACCCTGAACTGGGGTCCTAACTAATCCCTCAACCTGGAGGTACTGTTAAAGGTACAGAGGTCCAGGCCACCAGCGTAAACCCTGTCTCCTATCAATCCCTGCCAACTGTATTCTAGTCCTAAGAAGGACCCTGAATACCACCAAAGGGAATGAACAGGTAACGGATAATGAACAGAAAGACATACAAGAAAGAGAAGGAATAAAGTAAATAAAGTCTTACATACAACACTCACACACAGTAGGAACACCTAAGGTCTCAGAGATAAACTATAAGCTATAAGAGTAAAAACAACTAATGAACTCTTAGCTTAAATATTCTCAGAACCGATCCAGACTGCTGAACTACATGAATGCTTTCACCGGCCTCTAACACCCAGACTGGCAGAAATATAAAGGAAACTAATTAGAACATAATCAAAAGCAGCCGGGCGAGGCTGCACCTAGCCTTAGCAAAGAGCTAGGAAAAATTAACTCTCACATTACCAAAAAACAAAGAAACAGAAGCTCAGCTGAGAGTGAGAAGTCAGAATGTGCAATCGCGACGATCTTTGTGGCGATGCACCCATGACAGGTACGGGATGAAGTTGAAACCCTCAAAATGCCATCTACTCAAACAGAAGGTACAGTACTTGGGGCACATCGTCAGTTCGGAAGGAGTAGCGCCGACCCAGAGAAAGTCACTGCTATCCAGAAGTGGCCGGAGCCGAAGAACCTCAAGGAAGTGCGACAGTTCCTGGGACTCACGGGTTACTACAGAAGTTCGTGAAAGATTACACGAAGAAGGCAGCTCCTTTACAGGACCTCCTGGTAGGACAATCCTAAAGAGCAGAAACCCCTCCCTTTAATTGGGGTAAGGAACAGGCTGAAGCATTCCAAAAGATGAAAGAGATCCTTACAGGTGATGAGATCTTGACCTACCCTGATTACAGCCAACCGTTCCTGCTGTACACCGATGCAAGTAATGAAGGTTTAGGAGCAGTTCTCAGTCAGAAGCAGAATGGCCAAGAAAAAGTCATCGCATATGCCAGCAGAAAACTCAGGCCAACTGAGAGGAATCCGGAAAATTATAGCAGCTTCAAGCTGGAGTTTCTGGCGCTGGTCTGGGCCATTACTGAAAGATTTAAGCACTATCTGGCCTCCAACCAGTTCACTGCGTTTACAGACAACAACCCTTAACGCATCTGGAAACCGCCAAGCTGGGCGCCATGGAGCAGCGTTGGATGGCTCGGTTGTCCAATTACCAGTTTACCATCAAATACCGGGCAGGCCGAAAGAATGCTAATGCTGACGCATTGTCCCGAATGCCGCATGAATCTGACACGGAAGAAGAATCGGACGACCTGGAAGAAATTGAGCTACCTGCGTTCCATCGAAATGGGTAGTCCACGAGCACGAGTCTACAGAAAGCAGCATGGTGCAACGTTAAATCCCTTACCCCATCAAGCTGGAAAGAGACTCAGGACAGCGATCCAGTGGTCAGCCGTATCAAGGAGTTGTTAACGACAGGAAGGTTCCTCTTGGAAAAGATGCACCTATGTCAGCAAAGCTCCTGTGGAACGAGAGAAGCCGGTTGTTCCTATACCGTGAGAAGTTGTGCAGGAGATACGTCAACCCCAGGACCCATGAGATGGTCTGGCAGATAGTGGTTCCCAAGGCAGACGTCCAAATGGTGTTGGAGGCATACCACGATCAAGCAGGACACTTTGGCTGGAGAAAGCTGGAGACCCTGTTGAGGTGCCGATTCTACTGGGTAGGGATGCGCAGCTCCATCGAGAGGTGGTGTCGGAACTGTGGACCCTGTGGTCTCAGAAGAAAGGACTACGGTAGTCAGAAGGCACCCCTGCAGCCTATCCGGACGACTCGTCCCTTGGAGATTGTGGCCTTGGACCACGTGAAATTGTCGCCAAGTAGATCTGGATACTCTACGCCTTGACCATAGTGGACCATTACTCTAGATTTCTGGTGGTTGTTCCAGTTAAGGATCAGACAGCGGTGACGGCAGCAAGAACCTTTCAAGCAAGCTTCTGCAGACCGCATGGGTATCCGGAGCAGTATTAACTGACCAAGGACCTGCTTTCGAGGCTGACCTATTCAAGGAATTCTGTCACATGTAGGGTGTAAGAAAATTAGAACAACACCATACCATCCTCAAACCAACGGCCTTTGCGAAAAATGAACCACATTGTCCTTGATTTGTTGAAGTCTATACCGTTGGAAGACAGAAATCGGTGGCCGGACTTACTACCTGATTTGGTTGACTTGTATAACCATATACCTGTAAGTTCCACTAACTGCACTCCAGCCTATCTTATGAGAGCAAGGCCCGGAGACTACCAATGGATTTAGAACTTGGAGTGGTAGAACCGGAGGCAGATGACGCCGTTGAAAACTGGGACATCAATCGGCAAGAGCAATACAGAAGAGTGCAAGTCTGTGTAGAAGAAAGTCTCAACAAGGCACGGGAAAAACAGGAAGATATTTACAACAGGAATGCTCCTGCCAAGCCTTTGATGCCTGGAGAAGTGGTATTGAAAAGAAAAAGGAAGATGCACAAATTGGACAACCAGTGGGAACAAGAACCCTACGTCGTACAAGATTCCAAATATGACAACAGAAAAGTTTGTATCATCAGTAAGGACGGAGGAAGAACAATATCCACTGTGTCCAGAGACCATTTGAAATTGTGCCCAGAACCCTTAAAGCTTCGTGAAGAGAACCCTGTCGTCAATCGAGAAGAAAGAAAAGAAGAGGTCATACACACGGATCTGGGAGATTTCCCTGCGGATTGGCCCAGACTGGGAGATGCTGTAATCATTCCGGTGTTGCAGTTTTATCAGCCACAAGAGGAAGTTCTACCTCCAGTTGTGCCCATGGTGCCAGTTGAGCCAGTTCAGGAGTTACCTATTCCAGTAACACCTCAGCCTACGGAATCTCAAGAAGGACCATCAGCAGCAGCGCCCCATGCTATGGGAACCCCTGGTGAAGCTGACTCACACCGCCCAGCCATCAGTACGCTTGCCAGATCCATAGAAAGATTGAGACAGTTCTATAGTTTGCCGTTACGCAGAGCAGGTAGATCACAGACTAATATACCTGAAGCTACTCCACGTAGATCAGAGCGAACCACGAAAGGGAAGATACCTATTCGATATCAACAGTAATTCTAGCAAAACAATGTAATTTAACCCAGAAAAAGTTTACCTTATGTGAATATTGTAAAAAGTATTGTTATGGTATTGTGCATTACTAAATAGGAGGAATAATGGACTTCGAGGCTGTGGACTATGTCAGCCCCAGAACTGATAATGTATATAGTTGCACTTTACGTATTTTCTTGGTTCTATATCAAACTGTAACAATTACCTCTGAACATAAAACCCGTGTGGTGTGGCACTGAGCGAGGTCTGCAGCCAGATGTCCTGCAGCCCACCCAGGACCCACGTTGAAGGTTTGGTGCGGGTCCTTCACAAGAATACTGTTTGATATGACATATTTATTGAAAGAACGTTTTTGTATTTTTCTATGTCAATTGTACATAATGCAACGTTTTAAGAATTTCGGACCTCCCGGATGGGAAGAGTTTAATGTTTATTGTTAATGCAAAACAAAATGTCTTTCTTTTTATATTTCACAGCCCGGGAGTGCTGTATTTTACCAAGGGGGAATGTGTAGCCCTGGTATGTAAGGCACACAATACCAGGAGGATGAGTGGAGAGGTAACGGTTAAGGGCTCGACATCACTCACATACACTTCAGACACACCCAGCAGGGGTGTATAGGGGAGTGTCCTGTAGCACAGTAGAGTCTGAAAGTTTCTCCTGAGTGTGGAGGGAGTCAGGACTGGTGCCTGTTGGAGAGCCGAGATTCCTGTCAATACAGAGAGACGGTACAAAAGTGGAGGCTAGTACGGATAACCAAATATTATCCTAGTCTAGTCAGTGCTGATATTAAGAGTGCGAACAGGGCGAAAGGCGCAGTGGAAGAAACAGAGAAGTGCCTTAGGTATAGGATACCTGCACAAATTATCCGGTCACTGGGGACGAAGTGTCGTTACAGCTTCAGGCGTGGTGACAGGAAAACCAGAGTCTTACTGGACCTTAGGTCGCAGAAAGCAACCCTTGGAGTGTCGGTACGTAACTGAAGTCAGGGAGAGTGGGAACCTTGAGTCGATGCAGGACAACAGTAGGAACTCAGCTCTCTCACATTATTTGGAAGACTTCGACCACAATGCTGACCGGGCAGTACAGCTATGGAGTATTCGGAGTTAACTTAGCTCTATGCTAGTTGGACTCAGCATCTTGGAAAGTAAAGGAGGCCTCCAACCTGCTCAGCCGTTACCTCGAAACACATCCTCCACCCGACCAGCCTCCCTGGGACCTGCCTAAACATCTGACAAGTAAAAGGTATGGAAAGACGCTGGATGGTGTGAGACTGATTCATTTATCTGCACCCTACATCATTAATACCATAGACTTTGAGGGACCAGTCCCACCTGTGGGGGACCCGTCATCTAGCTGCCACAACATCCCCTCAGAGATCTACTGCAGCGCTGGTCTTAGTGATCAGACAACTACAGGTGGCGTCACGAACTGTTATCTACTAAATCCCCTGTAAATAAATTCCCTTTAACGCCTGACCGCCAGGGACACGGAACGAGCCACGCTACCAGTGACATTCCCCATAGAAATCTACAGGCTCTGCTCCGAGTATCCCATATCCCTGGTAACCCACAATTGTGGTGCGGGTCAATACAACTGTAGTTACAATGTGTCCTTGGTGACTGTAGTTACATTGTGTGATCGTGTGACTGTAGTTACAATGTGTCCTTACTGACTGTAGTTACAATGTCATTGTGTGACTGTAGTTAAATTGTGTCATTGTGTGACTGTGGTAACATTGTGTCCTTAGTGACTGTAGTTACAATGTCATCGTGTGACTGTAGTTTCATTGTGTGATCCTGTGACTGTAATTACATTGTGTCCTTGGTGACTGTAGTTACATTGTATCCTTGGTGACTGTAATTACATTGTATCCTTGGTGACTGTAGTTACATTGTGTCCTTAGTGACTGTAGTTACATTGTGTCCTTAGTGACTGTAGTTACAATGTCATCGTGTGACTGTAGCTACATTGCGTCTGTCAGTGACATGGTGTCATCAGTGACATTACATCACAGTCCACTATAGACAACTGATTTCAGCAAAAGTGGTGCTGACTAGTGGCTTTTGCACCGCGCCCAATTCCTTTGCCCTTACAACAAATAATCCAGAACGTCTGATAATCCGGCACAGAATGTGGAATTACACAAATCAAATCTAAAAAACTGATTGAAAAAAAATAACTGTGGAAAGAGTTCTCTCCTGTATAAGTGAGTGTCATTTACCTTTCTATGACAGAAAATCTCCAAGCAATCATCTGGTTCCATCATTGCTATATGATAGGATTTTTACTGTTCATGGATGATTTTAGTGCTTTGGATTTTCCCTTGCTTGTTGCACATCTCTATGAGACAAAAAACTCCATAGCAAATGACTGCCGTATATCATTTCATTTCAGGGCAGCACAGTGCTCAGTGGTTAGTACAGTGCCTCAGTGGTTAGTACAGTGGCTCAGTGGTTAGTACAGTGCCTCAGTGGTTAGTACAGTGCCTCAGTGGTTAGTACAGTGCCTCAGTGGTTAGGATTGTTGCTTTGCAGCTCTGGGGTCCTGGGTTCATATCCCACCATGGACAACATCTGCAGGGAGTTTGTATGTTCTTCCCGTGTTTGCGTGGGTTTCCTACCACACTCCATAGACATACTGATAGGGAATTTAGATAGTGAGCCCCATTGGGGACAGTAATGATGATAGCTGTAAAGAGATGCGGAATTAATGGCACTATATAAGCAACACATAATAAATATTGAATAAAACGCCTTCTGTCTGGTCAGCTATTTGTCAGGGTTGCAACAAAAAAAGGACCAATTGACTGAATCTTTCTAAAAGGGCTCATTTCTGCATTTCCTTTAATTAAAGGGGTTTAAGGTCTAGCATTTGAAATCCCTGATGATCGCCTCTTACTGCCTGGAAAATCTGCAGTGGCCTCTACAGGAGAAATGTGGTATTACATATTGCCCATTGAAATGTCAGGTTGACCATGCATTTGGTGTCTCTGAGTCCTCCAGATGGGGAGATGCTCTTTTAAGCTGACATCCTCACCGGGGAATAGAGGGGTGAAAATCTATAGACGCCCGTCTTGTTTTTAATGGATTTCGACTTGATCTTGAGCCATGGCGACTTGATGGATGAACGATCTGCAGGAAGATCAATCTTGTGCAGCCTAGAGAGGTCCTCCAGGGTCTTCTCTGTCGAGTTTGCCTTGGTTCATGGTTCCGAGCTTTATAACGCCCCTCTGTTATGTGCCAAATTCGTCCTTCGGTCATGTTGGCCAATTACTGTAATAATTTGTGATTATTTGTGGATTGTAATACGTTTCGGCTCATGTGACTACTAAAAGGTTTCCTGTATTGATGGAGGCTCCGTGGTCTTCTTGCCTCTCGTCCCTGAGGATCTCTGTATTTCTCCGTGCCCCACGTCTTTGTTGCAGTTCCCTCTTGCTCCCCGGCGTCCGACCCCCTTCCTTAGTCTCCCGCTCGGCGTGCCGCCTTATCTCCCTCCGTCTATCTCGCTTTATTGGAGAGCCGCTTCTCTCTGCCCCATTTCCCAGGCTCAGATCTCCCTCTGTTCCTCCGTTGTTTGCCTCTCAGATAATATAAAGTCTCAGACAATGCTCTGGAGAGCAGAGATCTCGCAGGCGCCGGGCTCTGAACTGGCGCACACAGTGCTCGGGTTTCTATGTGGCTGCTCTCGGCGGGGAGTCGCAGCATGGGGACGTGATTGCAAGAGGACGCAGCTTTCTTTGCTTCCAACCTATTTGGTCTGATGCCAGGAAAAAAAAGGGGCCAAGATGCAAAAAATAAAAAAAGAGGGCGCCGCGCTCCCCCATCTCTGTTCTAACTACACTCCTGCCGGCTTCATAGGCGCGGCGGGGCGCCTGTGCACTATGGAGGGAGATGCTAATGTGGGATACATTTTGATTGTTTGCGGACAGCGGGGCCCTTTGATTGGAAAATCAATATGGGAGTTTGTTTAAAGAGTGAAGATGTAAAACTTGTCTCGATGGCAGAACAAAGCTTTGGCGCTGCTGTGAAGGGGCCTTTTTAATATATTCTTGGAATTTCCCGATGCAAAAAAGACTTGGTGCGTGCCGAAGTTCCAGACACGGAAGCGTCTTCATCATGGAGAACGTCTCCTTGACCCTCGCTGAGATCAGCATTGTCTGAGCCCTCGGTGACAACTTCAATGTTATTTTGGTCGCAGCGTGACGGCTTGTTTGTTGGCGAGTCCGCGTGACATCAGTCGCTGCCGTCCTCCGACACATATATGTATATGGAGAAGTGGCCCCAGGTCCCCAATGATCTCATTAAAATTACTTATGTCCTTTCCAGACAATTACAGATGTAATAGCTGTCAGGGAGGATGTGTGCGCTCTCCGTCAGGACAGTGGACAGTTCCCGGCTCGTCTGCCTCCGATATGCATCAATCCTAACCCACCAGAGAGGAGCGGGGATTACGGGGGCCGCGCAGTAGCGTTTGATGTGCAGTGCAGCCCACCTCACTCCAGGGTATTTATAAGGCTGTAAACGTCTTATAATTAGTGCGCGTTCCTCCAGTCTCCGTTATAATTTACAGCCGGCCTGGACCGGTTATGGTGCGTCCGCCCTGTGGTTGCTTAATTCCTCCCGCTGGACTCGGTGTTGCCTCCTCTGCAAAATCTTGGTCAACTTGGAAGCCATGTTTCCTTTCATGAGGCGCAAAGAAACAGTTTACTGCCTATGCAAGGCGACGCGGCTTCTTGTTGCGTAGTTCCTTTGCTGGGTACTTAAAAAACATGCACCTTTGTTCGATATATAGGATAAAGTTTAGTGTATACAGCTCTTATGCAGAGCCAAGTGTAACCATGGTTACAGACTACAAACAAACCCTGTGTAGTCGGATCCTGCTGCTCCACTTCCACTGACTCCTTTTCGACAATCAAAAAGAAGGAGCTGAGCAGGCAGCTCAGCGTCAATCACTGTAATGGAGCTGCTATTCCAGGCACAGCCTATGAATAATTGCAGATTTAATAGTGGTCAGGGATATTTGTGCACCGTTGCAGGACATTGGATCGTTCTTTGCTTCCAGTACATATCAATGAAGGAATACCAGCGTGGATCAGGAACGATGGAGCCTTGTTGTTAGCGCTAAAATAAATCTAAGCAACCTGTGCAGTGTACTCGATCCCGCGAGCAAATCTCATGCACCGCTAGTAATTCTGTACAAACTCGCTGTGACCTTTGCTGATCTTTATCATTCTAACTCTGGATTGAAAAAGTCCAAATATGACCGATACGTTGCCTTGTCAACCGTCCTTGTCCTTTTTTTTTTCTACTATGTGATTTTAGGGAAGGAATAAAAGTTCAGTTTTTTCATACAAGTGATCTATGGTGCCTTGGATTTCTTTTTTTTTGCAACCCTTGCAATGTAATAAGTGCCATACTGGATAAATCCATGACCTGATCCATGTACTGATCCATTGTCACGTGAGTGACTCCGGCCCATCGGAACAGAGGATTCCGTGTTCCACCCTCCATCTATGCAGAACAGGTTCACATCCATATTTCTTTGCATCATAACCTCTGCTGTTATCACCGGACACACATCTATGACTGGACACAGTTATTTCTGAGTCATTTCATAGCTGCAGGTGTCATCAGTACCAGGGCTGAGCTTTGAGGCTGATTGTAGGACCTGGCGGGATCAGAAACTGGTATAACTGAGAAACCACATAGTAGCAGACTGCACCATGACCTCAATACTCAGGCGGTTCACAGCAGCCCGAGCCAGACTTCACAAACCCTGTATTTTGACTTCAGACATGCTTTCCAGTTTTTTACAGTAATCCTGCACGGACTAGTGCAGAGCGAGCACATTGCCTCTCACACTGCAGTACAATATTTCTCCCTTCTTATTGAATTCATCCCCCTCCTCAGACAACCACGTACTTGTATTCAGCTTTCACCTGCAACCTCTGCTCAGCCTCCCGTTGTATCGGATATTGTTATATGTTTGTGGAGTCATATATTTAAATATTTATTGTTTTGGTAAATCTAAGTATTTAGTGCTGGGGGCGCTGTTGCAGTGATGTCTATGTAAATATTTTACTTTGATGATGGTGGCAATTGGTACTGCAAGTGACTAATTCTTTGTAATAATATTTTACATGATGCTTTACCCATATTGTGGCATATTTATTTCTTTATCTCATATGGAAAATTCTACATTATGTAATAAAGCATTTTTCATTACGACTGACACTTCCCCTTTAAATACATTTTTGTCACAGTGAGTCTTCAAATATAAGAGGTGAGTATAAGGATTAGGCGCCATCATTAGATAGAATTAATTAATGCAAATCTTGTCAGACTTTGGTAACAACATTGCGGGTAGATAAGAGCGTTGGGGAGGACGGGTGTCATGCCTCGAGAATTTCAGTCTCAGGCCACTTAGTGGCTCCGTGTCCTCTGGTAAGGGTGACGCTTCTTTTATCTTCCCTTCCGTTGGTTCTGCAGAGGTGATAGATCCCACCAATAAATCCCGCAGTGTGTACGCGGTAATATCCAATATATTTTCAAATATAGTTCAATTATTTTTCACATATATCATTGCAAAATTGGGCCGGCGCACGGCAGAATTAAGGTCTGAGAGGCGAGTGGGGAAGCCTTAATGAGTTTTCTGTATGATATTATGCATGAGGTCAAGTAGGACACGTCTGGGAATCTTACAGTGACGGCCAGAGCTGCGGTGTCTGGCTGCTGTCGCTGCACTAAAACCTGCTCCCACATCCCTGTATCCGCAGATGTTGTGTTATTATAAACACGCGCACAGAGCCGGACCCTCCCGGACAATTACACCAAGGAAATTACAGTTTCTAAACTATCGGCTGCAGCAGCCCTGGCATGTAATTTCACAGCATTTTAACATAATGTAATTCACAGAGGTAAAGATACGCTGAGCCAGCAGCTTACCTGCCGGAGACCACCTTGTCATATCACAGCAGCTTACCTGCCGGAGACCACCTTGTCATATCACAGTAACTTACCTGCCGGAGACCCCCTTGTCATATCACAGTAACTTATCTGCCGGAGACCCCCTTGTCATATCACAGCAGCTTACCTGCCGGAGACCCCCTTGTCATATCACAGCAGCTTACCTGCCGGAGACCACCTTGTCATATCACAGCAGCTTACCTGCCGGAGACCCCCTTGTCATATCACAGTAACTTACCTGCCGGAGACCCCTTGTCATATCACAGCAGCTTACCTGCCGGAGACCCCCTTGTCATATCACAGCAGCTTACCTGCCGGAGATCCCCTTGTCATATCACAGCAACTTACCTGATGAAAGACCCCCTTGTCATATCACAGCAGCTTACCTGCCAGAGACCCCCTTGTCATATCACAGCAGCTTACCTGCCGGAGACCCCCTTGTCATATCACAGTAACTTACCTGATGAAAGACCCCCTTGTCATATCACAGCAGCTTACCTGCTGGAGACCCCCTTGTCATATCACAGTAACTTACCTGCCGGAGACCCCCTTGTCATATCACAGCAGCTTACCTGCCGGAGACCCCTTGTCATATCACAGCAGCTTACCTGCCGGAGACCCCCTTGTCATATCACAGCAGCTTACCTGCCGGAGACCCCTTGTCATATCACAGCAGCTTACCTGCCGGAGACCCCCATGTCATATCACAGCAGCTTACCTGTCGGAGACCACCTTGTCATATCACAGCAGCTTACCTGCCGGAGACCCCCTTGTCATATCACAGCAGCTTACCTGCCGGAGACCCCCTTGTCATATCACAGCAGCTTACCTGCCGGAGACCCCCTTGTCATATCACAGCCGCTTACCTGCCGGAGACCACCTTGTCATATCACAGCAGCTTACCTGCCGGAGACCCCCTTGTCATATCACAGCAGCTTACCTGCCGGAGACCACCTTGTCATATCACAGCAACTTACCTGCCGGAGACCACCTTGTCATATCACAGCAGCTTACCTGCTGGAGACCACCTTGTCATATCACAGCAGCTTACCTGCCGGAGACCACCTTGTCATATCACAGCAGCTTACCTGCCGGAGACCCCCTTGTCATATCACAGCAGCTTACCTGCCGGAGACCCCCTTGTCATATCACAGCAGCTTACCTGCCGGAGACCACCTTGTCATATCACAGCAACTTACCTGCCGGAGGCCACCTTGTCATATCACAGTAACTTACCTGCCGGAGACCACCTTGTCATATCACAGCAACTTGCCTGACGAAAGACCCCTTGTCATATCACAGTGTCATGTATAGTGTACAGTTCCTATAGCGTCTTGTGCTTGGGTGCGAGGAAAACACATGAGACATAGGTTGATATGAAATGACTTGTATTACTTCATACAAGCATGCAGAAAAGGTCACACAGTTTGCAGGAACAGAGGCAGGAGACACAGCAGGCCAGAGTAACTTCAAGCTCTACAATAACTCTCCAAGCAGGTTCAGGATCTCTTCTCTGTACCGTAATTCCTCTGCAAACATGGATTCACCAAACAGCAGGTTTCCAGAGTCCAAAAGTGTTCCAAGGTTCCTCAGTAGGGAATAGCTGGAGTACAAGTCCAAGGCTTCCAGGAGTCAGGTCACAGACTGACTGAGGCTTGATTCAGGAGCACTGATTGTTCAGCTGAGGCTGCTTAAGAAGCAAGAGGGAGAGAATCAGGGCGGGAACATGAAAACTGGAAACTCCATATTAACTGAGGGCAAGAGCTGCAGAAAGACAGAAAGCAAAATGGCCGACGGAAAACTGAGTTTCAAGGAACATGTCAAAAGAGACAAAGAACCTTACATTACTCCCCCCTTAGGGACAACCTCCGGTTGACCTCAGACCAGGCTTGTCAGGGTACCTCTGATGAAACTGGCTGAGCAGGCGAGGAGCATTTACATTATTGACTGGTTCCCATGAGTTGTCCTCCACTGGGTAGCCCTGCCATTTAATCAAATATTGCAACTGATTTCTGTACAACCTGGAATCTAGAATCCTTTCCACCATAAATTCTTCCTGACCATCGACCAGCACTGGGTCAGGGCAAGGAGAAGAACGTCCAGGAAACGTATTGGGTGTTGCAGCCTTTAGTAGGGATACATGAAAGACAGGGTGGATTCTCATAGTTCTGGGCAGTTGAAGACGACAAGCAACAGCACTTATAATCTTATTGATCTTATAAGGTCCAATGTACTTATGTCCCAATTTAGACGATGGAATCTTTATTTTAAGATTTCTGGTTGACAGCCAGACCAAATCTCCTACCTTGAAAGCTGGTGCAGGTTTACGAAATTTATCTGCTGCTTTCTTGTACCTTTCCTGAGCCGATTCCAGATTCTCCTTTAGAAGATCCATATTCTTTTGTAAAGAAGTGATTCTTTCAGCCACTGCCGGCAAGGGCGTATCTATGGGAAATCGAGGAAGAATGTTAGGATGATAACCTAGATTGGAGTAAAAAGGAGACTGCTTAGTGGAGGCGCTCTGAGAGTTGTTATAAGAGAACTCAGCCAGTGGAAGTAGATCCACCCAATCATCTTGTAGGTGGCAGATAAAGCAGCGGAGATACTGCTCCAGGGTCTGATTGGTTCGTTCTGTCTGTCCATTAGTCTGGGGATGAAAAGCAGAAGAAAGGTTTACTTTAATGTCCAATGCGGCACAGAAATTTTGCCAAAACCTTGAAGTGAATTGCACCCCTCGATCCGAAATGACCTCATCCGGTACTCCATGTAAGCGAAACACATTCTTAATCATCAAGTCTGATGTCTGTTTTGCAGTGGGTAAGCCGACACAAGGGATAAAATGAGCTGCCTTTGTTAGACGGTCAACCACCACTAGAATGGTGTTCTTCCCTTGAGAGGTTGGTAACTCCACAATGAAGTCCATAGAAATGGATCCCCACGGGCGGGACGGGGTGGGAAGAGGTTGTAACAGACCAGTTGGTGAGGAGCGAGGTGTTTTGCATCTTGCACAGACTTCACATGAAGTGACATAGTTTAAAACATCTTTCCTGTAAGTGGGCCACCAAAAGAAACGAGAAAGAAATTCTTGTGTCTTTAGAATTCCCCTATGCCCGGCTATCTTGGAATCGTGGATGAGTTGCAATACTCTCAATCTGACTGTTTCAGGTATATACAGACGTTGTCCCTGAATCCACACACCATTCTTAAAGACAAGACTTACGTCCCTTGGGGGTTGAGCCAACAAAGAATCCGCATGGTATGCTTCCTTGATGTCCTTAAGTAGGTCTTGATTATGAATCACTCCCAGGAATCTAGAGTCAGGAAGAATAGTCTTAGGAGGAGTAAGTGGACGTGTCTCTGCTGAATGAATCCTAGAGAGTGCATCAGCCTTTCCATTGCGCGATCCTGGTCTATAAGAAATTACAAAATTAAATTGGTTTAGGAAAAGATTCCAGCGAGCCTGGCGAGGAGTCAGGCACTTAGCCGACCTGATAAATTCAAGGTTACGATGGTCTGTCAGGACGACTATTTGCTGTGCAGCTCCCTGAAGAAGGTGTCTCCATTCCTTGAAGGTGGCAATAATGGCCAACAATTCTCTATTGCCCACATCGTAGTTCCTCTCAGCCGAAGACAACTGCTGGGAAAAGAAGGCACAGGGATGCAAGACATTCTTCTTACCTGTTCTCTGAGAGAGTATAGCTCCAACGGCACAGTCTGAAGCATCCACCTCTATTATGAAGGCAAGCTCGGGGTTGGGATGTACTAAGATAGGTGCGGTGGTAAATTTATCCTTTAAACAGGAAAATGCTTCCTGAGCTTGCGGGGTCCAGGAGAACCTAGACTGTTTCCGGGTAAGTTGGGTGATAGGTGACACTACCTCAGAGAAATTCCTAATGAAACGTCTATAGAAGTTGGCAAACCCGATGAAGCGCTGCACCTCCTTCACATTTCTAGGAATTGGCCAATCCTTGATGGCTTGGGTCTTGCTTCCATCCATACTAATCCTTGCGTAGATAGTACATACCCCAGAAATTGAATTTCGGTCCTATGGAATTCACACTTTTCAAGTTTGATGTAGAGATGGTTTTGTCTTAGGCGTTCTAAGACCATTCTCACATGTCCATGATGTTCCTCTGTGGAGTTAGAAAAAATTAGAATATCATCCAGATAAATCACCACAAATGTATCTAGGAGATCCCTGAAGATGTCATTCACCAAGTGTTGGAAAGTGGCTGGGGCGGTACTCAGACCAAAAGGCATAACTAGATATTCTAAGTGTCCATAGCGTGACCTGAATGCAGTCTTCCATTCATCCCCAGGTCTAATACGGACCAAGTTATAGGCCCCACGGAGATCCAGTTTAGAGAAAATTTTGGCGTGCCGCACTCTCTCCAACAACTCAGGGATTAAAGGCAATGGATAACGGTTTCTAATAGTAACCTTATTGAGTTCCCTATAGTCTATGCAGGGTCTCAGAGATCCATCTTTCTTCTTCACAAAGAAGATGGGTGCACCTGCGGGAGATGAAGAGGGGCGTATGAAGCCTTTGGCTAGATTTTCATCTATGTAGTCCTTCAAAGCTTTTAGCTCGGGCCCCGCTAGGGGTAGATCTTACCAAAAGGTATCTCGGCTCCAGGCAATAATTCGATTGGACAATCATATGGACGGTGAGGAGGAAGCTGATCAGCGTTCTTCTTGTCACATAAATCCACATAGTCCTGGTATACAGCTGGTAGTTCAGGGACTGACATGGTTCCTTTAGGAACAGAGCAAGCTGAAACTCCTTGACTCATCTGTTTCTCCGGAAAGTGTAATTCCTTGGTCTCCCAGTTAATCGTAGGATTCTGCGCCTGCAGCCATGGTAGCCCTAGAATAATGGGAAAGTGGGGAGAAGAGATAAGCATAAAATACATTTTCTCCTGATGATCTTTACCCATAAGGACCCTCAAAGGCTCTGTTTCCTGATCCACTGGTCCAGAGGTCAGCAGGGAGCCATCCACAGTCTCCATCTGTACTGAGTAGCCTTCTTCACTGAACGTATCCCCTGTTTCAGAGCAAAGGAGATATCCATAAAATTTCCACTTGCTCCTGAGTCGATCATAGCAGAGCTAGACACCCAGACTGAGTCCACCCAGAGTTTGATGGAAAGGAAGCAATGAGAATTATTTCTTTTACAACTCAGCTGGGACACCGCTGAGGAAACTTGAAAAATTGCAGCGTTTATACCGTCATTGTCCCCAGAACTAACAGAGTTTAAGTCCGAAAAATCAAGATCTCTTGCAGCAGATCTCTCTGGAGTCTGAGGCTCGGACATGACAGAGCTCCTCTCGCAACACTCACAGTGAATGACTGCTGCAGTAGTCTTACGAGAACGGCTGGGGCAGTTTATAATGAAGTGCCCTGACTTACCACAGTAAAAACATAGATTTTCCTTTATACGATGTTCTTTGCGTGCATCACTAACCCGTCTTTGTAAAGAGTCCACCTGCATGGGTTCAGGTTCTAGTTCCCTTGTGATCCTACTCAAAGGTTCCTTAGCTGAGGAGGGAGGTAGGAAAAGGTTAGTGCGATTATTTTCGAACCATCTCTCTTGTCTGCGTTCAGTCAGACGAGCATCAATACGGATACAATAGTTAATAAAGTCACCTAACGCAGTGGGAGGGTCGGCACGAGCAAGTTCATCCTTAATCAGTGGAGACAACCCTTTCCGAAAAATAGATTTTTTGGCGGAAGTGTCCCAAGTGGTATCAAGAGCCCATCTCCTGAAATCCAAGGCATATTCGGCTACTGAACGCTTACCTTGGCGCAAAGTTAACATGGCTGCTTCAGCTGTTGCACCTCGATTGGGGTCATCAAACACCTGCCCCATGGCTGAAATAAAAGCATCAAGGTGATTCAAAGAATCATCCTCAGTCTCAATCAGAGGGTTTGCCCACATCAAAGCCTTATTGGTAAGCAACATGATTATAGTAAGCACTTTGGATCGTTCAGTGGGAAATTGTGAAGCATGTGCAGAGAAAAATAGATTGCATTGGTTAATAAATCCCCTGAATTTCTCACGTTCACCACCAAAACGAAAAGGAGGTAACTTGGGGATCCCAGAACTCTGGGTTATGGCAGGAGCCTGGACTCGTTCCTCTAGAGCCTCAATCCTGGCTCGTAATTCCTGAGTAGTTTGTCCAAACACTTGCAAATTATGATTAGTGAGGTCCTGTAGGCTTGCAAAACGGGTCTTTATAGTCTGTATATCTGCAAGGATTGATCAGTCACTCCGCAAAGTCCTTTAGCGGGCCTCCATCTTCAGATCTTTTAAGGCAGAAGTGCTGGAAGGAGAAGAGGAAAGGAAAAAAAAAACAAAAAAACAATAGTGTTTACCTGTGGTAAACCTCCAGGTAACATTTTAGGAATGCGCTCACCTGGAATGGTTGGGGAGAAGTCCCCAACCACTGTCAACAGAATTTTTAAAAAGGACATCTGATATCCACTCACAGCAGACACAGTTTTCCCCGCCCCGAGACCAAACATTGGCTCCGGGAATTTGTCTGATATGACGTTCCTATAGCGTCTTGGCTTGGGTGCGAGGAAAAACTGGGGACATAGGTTGTATGAAATGACTTGATTACTTATACAACATGCAAAAAAGGTCACACAGTTTGCAGGAACAAGGAGGAGAACACAGCAGGCCAGAGACTTCAAGCTTACAATAACCTCCAAGCAGGTTCAGGATCTCTTCTCTTACCGTAATTCCTCTGCAAACATGGTTCAAAGACAGCAGGTTTAAAAGTCCAAAAGTGTCCAAGGTTCCTCAGTGGGAATAGCTGGAGTACAAGTCCAAGGCTTCCAGGAGTAGGTCACAGGTGATGGGGGTTGATTCGGAGCACTGTTTGTTCGCGAGGCTGCTTAAGAAGAAAGAGGGGAGGAATCGGCGGGAACTGAAAAGGGAAAACTCCATATTAACTGAGGGCAAGAGTGCAGAAGACAAAAGCAAAATGGCCGACGGAAAACTGAGTTTCAAGGAACAGTCAAAGAGACAAAGAACCTTACACACATTTCTTACCTGCGGAGCCCCCCCTTGTCATATCCAGCACTTACCGACGAAAGACCCCTTGTCATATCCAGTAACTTACCTGCCGGAGACCCCCTTGCATATCACAGCAACTTCCCTGATGAAAGACCCCTTGTCATATCAAGAACTTACTGAGAAAGACCCTTGTCATATCCAGCAATTCGGGACGAAAGACCCCTTGTCATATCACAGCAACTTACCTGACGAAAGACCCCTTGTCTTCACGGCAACTTACCTGACGAAAGACCCCCTTGTCTATCACGCAGCTTACCTGACGAAAGCCCCCCTTGTATATCCCCGCCTTACCTGACAAAGACCCCCTTTCAATCCAGAACTTACCTCCGGAGCCCCCCTTGTTATGTCACAGCAGCTCACTACTTTCATATACCTTTCCCTTCCACTGAATATTCGGTCACTCATGACTCCTCGTCCTTTACTCACGTGGCTGGGGCTTGTTATGTCCTGAATGAGACATTTTACAGTGCCTGTGTTTTTTACTTGCTGTATTGCAGTCTTCATATTTTTATGTTGCTATGTGTCCTGTGTTTGCATAGTGAAATCCCCCCTTTTACATCAAGTTTTTCCCTTCTGTTCTCTGTCTCCCTCTTTGGTGTGAGTAATTTCCTTCTTCTTTCTCCTGTGTTTCATTCTCCATCTTGATTTTATCAGAATCCAGTGTTTTCAGTCTGTCTGAAGAAAGTTTTTTTACCTGCTGTGTTTTATGCATTCAAAAGAATTCTTAAAGAAATCAAAGTCTCTTTGGATTTTATAAGTGTGTGCGGCAGCTGTTTAAAGTTTGCGATCGTGCCAATTGTAATAAGGTGAAAGAGTCCGGCATTCACAGGCCATTTTACAGCCACAGGCCGGGGACAAAATAGTAAAAAAGCCCTTTCAGATTCTCTGAAAAAAACCACAGCTTCTATAAAGCTACAGAACTTCCTGCAGAGCATCCGCTCTAAACATATAAGAGATATACAGCCCCTTCCCCCTGTGAATCAGGATGGCTAAGGAATGACTACACGGTCTCGCCAACCCATTGTCAGAGGAAGAGGCATAGACCCTGATCCACCATTTGTGGAAGGCTAACTGTCCAAAAGCAACAGGAAAATAAGGGAAATCTAGAACCAGTAACAGATCTCTCTGTGCAACAGCAGAAACTTTTGGAAAAAAAAAAATCTTATGCCACATAAATACCTGTTTCAGCCTGCTTCTCTCCAACGACCACTGGAGGGAGCTCTCGCACAACTTTTTCAGATATCAATTTATGCAAAAATAACGACCAATATATCGCAGGTTAAAAAGATTAAAAACCCCTCAGTTACCGCAAAAAGCTGCAAGCTTTCCAAAAAACTTAATCAAAGAGAAAGCATGGTGCGCGATAAAAAAAGCCAAAACAGAGGGCAAAATCGCACAATAGCCGAGATGCATCTTGCATTTCTGGCTCTGCCAACGTCAAAGCGAACACAGTCACGCTCTTCAAAATCCTCACCCTCAGGAAAGCTCATAAAAGACTGCGGGAAGCTGAGGCCACTAAAATCAAACTGCCTTTGCTAAAAGGAAACTGAAATGAAAACTAGGCAACTAAAATACAAGTGCCCAGAGGCCACTAAAATACAGCTGCCTAGAGGCCCAGAGAAGGAAACGAGAGAAAAATGAGGCCATAAAATACAAGTGCCCTGGAAGGAACGCCAACACCCATAGCCATGGCAAAGTTAAAGGTCCCGGACAAGATCAGTGGGAGCCAAAAAGACAGCATCATTTAAGTGGTTTTGTACTGAAGAACCCTCTTAAGCGTACTAAGACTTGTACAAAGCCAACACATGCTATCCTGCTCTGCAATCCTTCCTGCCACACTGATGCTCCCCTGAGACAACAGGACACAGAGCGTTTATTCCCATCCTGCACCAAGGTCAGTACAATTCAATACGCTGCAATCTTCATCCGATCCACCTCTGTGCACCAAAATGACCAAAACCTGCAAATCACCCAAATTTTTATATCAGAATCCTACGTACAGCAATAGGAGGCCGTCACCCAACTCGGTAATCCCCAATTCCAGCCATGTGTAGCAGAAAAAAAGCTCATTAAGCCAGTTAAATGGCGAACGCCTACGCTGCCCAACGTACCTCATTCCCAGGTCAAATCCAGGGCGTATGGGAAAAAAGCTTCAGCCACATCGGTCCTTCCAAAATCGGAAAAATGCTGATTGACTGGCTCGCAAGGTACATGATTGGCGCGATCAACTAAGACGGTCTTACAGAGTTTGACGATAACCCGAGAACTAAGGGGTTGGAAGTGTCCTTTGAACCACTTCAGTGATCTCGGATCACCGCCCCTGAAGACTAGACCTGTAATCAGGTGGCTTGGGCCACAATCCACGGATCGGTCAAGAGACTTAAAACTGTCCACATCTAATCCCATTTTTGGGGCTCAATGCTGATGGAAGAGGCTAGAAAGAAGTATGGCATCCCGAGGTCAAGAAAGGGCCTGTTCAAGACTAGAGGATTTTCCAAAGGTTCTAATAAGGACAGTAGAAGGTTTCCAAGAGCTTGCGACCTCTGTTAGAGCTTCAGCTGGCAAAGCAACCCGTACCTTCCGGCCTCAGCTACCGGAATTGCTCATGGGGAACCGTTGGAATGGGTTGAATGAGTTCTGAGCAGGGCTCCCTCTGGTGTTCAAGCGGGCGTTCAGGAAGATTGTGGGGAAACGGATCAGGTGTTACGACTGGTCTTATATAAGGGAGTCCCTTCCCACCCAGGGTTGCCGGTGTAATTGTTTGGGTTTGATCCTTGATTCCATTTCCTTGTACCTGCTGTGTCGTGTCTGCATCCCCTTCTAACAGATAAGACATTTTTCTTTTTGTTTTGTGCTTGATTTTTGCATTTTGTCCTGCATTCTGGGGGCCTCTGGGCCCCCTCTGGGGGCTTTTGCCCTCTCAGTTTGTTCACACTGAGTTTGTACTTTTGCTTTTCCAGTTTTTTCAGTGGCTGTGTTTTGATTTTGTTACACCAAGAGCTAATTTAGCGGTAGAGGTGTTGATCTAGGGTTTTGAAATTAGTGAGTTTTGGGGCTTTCAGGGTTTTTTTGGGATTGAGTAGTACCCTTCCTATCCTTTTTTATTTAGTTAGTTTTGGGCCCAACGTTTGCCCTACTATTTCTGTCTGTGTCAGTATTTCGTCTTGTCTAACCGCCATTAAATGTTTGGGGCTTGGCTTTATCTTTGGGGGGCTGCTCGGCAGATAGCTTTTCTATTTCTTTTTTAGGTGTAGTTTTTTCTCAGGCTGTACGGGTTAGGACCAACGTAGGAAAAGCTCCCGGCTGCCCTGTTTGGTGGTTATAGGTACTGCAATCTCATGATTCCAACGCTTGGTGTTTGCCCTTTTTGCCTGCACTCCCAGTAGTCATAACAGTATCACCGGCCAAAAAATTTTTAAAATTGTATGGTACTCACAGAAGGGAAAAATATTGGAAAAAAAAAAAAAAAAAAAAAAAAAGGTTGTAGAGTTGTCAAGATTTTTTCTGTTTGTCATTTTTTTTTTTTCCCCTGTTCTTGGTGCGGGAGGATTTTTTTTTTTTTTCTTCAATGGAGTTTGACTTGTCTGGCCTGTGGATCAGCTTGCCACTGAGGTTCGGAGTATTGTATCTATCTTGTTTGGTTGCCCGTTGGAACCTAGGATTTCCCCTCCAATTTGTTTTTAGGGGTCGAGCTAATTTCAGAAATTCAAATTAATTGTAAATTTTGTTTTAAAAACTAAGTCCTCAGGAAACGCAGCGCGCAGGTTCAATTGCATTTCCCTGGCGGCGATCCTCGGATGGGCTTTTTCCTGACACCTGGGGTCTGTTTTGGGATGTTGATGCATTTTTTAGGCTTTGGGGTTATTGGGCGATGAGCCTAATGTCACTGATCAAGCTGAAAAAGCCTTGTTGGATTAAATCGGGGTTGATGACGCTGAGTTTTACTGTCAGAGTTCC